>VDFB02012875.1:0-44991 GCA_007258455.2 Sequoia sempervirens | reverse complement strand
ATGCTCTTTTCAACCTGCATACATGAGAATCCCTCTCATGTGTCTCAAACCCTTCTGGTTGCCCTATGTAAATCTCTTCCTCAATCACCCCATTGAGGAAGGCCGTCTTTACATCCATCTGATGAATCCTCCAACCCATCTGTGTTGCTATAGAAATGATAGCTCTTATGGATGAGTACCTGGCTACTGGAGCAAAAGTATCATCATAGTCGACTCCCTCCTTCTAAGAAAACCCCTTAGCCACAAACCGGGCTTTGAACTTTTCCACACTACCATCTGCAACATGCTTAATCTTATACAGCCATCTCGAGCCCACCACAGACTTATCTTCTAGTCTTGGTACTACCTCCCACACACTGTTCTTCATGATGGAAGAATACTCTTCCACCATGGCATCCCTCCATACTTGGTGTTTGGACGCCTCTTGAAAGTTGGAAGGTTCTACTTCAATTAATTCACTCATAAGTGCCACATACTCAGAATAACGTCTCAGAGCCTTTCTCTGTCTGACTAAATCTTGAGGATCACCTACATATTCTTGAGCCTCTCTCAATGTTTGCTCAACTGGTCAGTTTCTCCTCTTCTCGGTAATAGGAATCTAAGGTTGAGGAATTATTTGTTCCTCCTTCTGATCAACATGTTTGGTCTACTTGCTCTACTCTCTAGCTTGCGTGACTGAAGTTTGAGGAATTTGTGTTGCCTCAACTGTGGTTGATTGCTCCTCATTCATCAAGTTGCTAGATTTCCGAAGAGCCCTCTCTTCCTCAAACTTTACATCTTTGAAAACCACTATTTTCCTGAGAGTAGGAATGTAAACCCGATAAGCCTTAGAAGTTTCACTGTACCCCACAAGGATACCCTTCTCTATAGTAGGTTCCAACTTGGTTCTCTTCTCAACAGGAATGTGACAATACACAAGGCATCCAAAGATGCAAATGTGCCCCAAATTTGGTTTCTTACCAATGATCGCCTCTTCTGGAGTCAACTTTCCCAACACTTTGTGAGAACTCCTATTCTACAGATTCATAGTTGTATTGCAAGCTTCTGCCTATAAGAACCAAGGCAGATCCTGATCATGAAGCATGGCCTTGGCTGCTCCAACTATCGCCTTGTTTTTCCGTTCAACAACCCCATTCTGTTGAGGGTTGTATGGAATTGTCAACTCTTTCTTGATACCTTCCTGAGCACATAAATCTTTGAAAGAATTCGAGGTATACTCGCCTCCATTATTAGACCTCAATATCTTGATCTTCCTCCCTGTTTGGTTCTCCACGAGAGCCTTAAACTCTTTGAACCTACTAAAGACCTCATCTTTATTCTTCAGAAAATATATCCATGTCTTCCTGAAGAAATCATCAATGAAAGTAACAAAATACTCATACCCATTCAAGGATGTTGTTGTTGTGGATTCACACACATTTGAGTGTCTGAGATCAAATCCCCCTTTAGATCTATATAGATGTCATTTGCTTGGAAAGTGGTCTTGTATATTTCCCAGGCGCAACCTACACACCTCATGCTTTTTGTCTTCATCTTAGGCAGCCCGTCACTATTTCCTTAAGAATATTAAGTGCTCCATGGTGAAGGCAAGCCATCCTCTTGTACAATTCTCCTATCCCTTTACAACTACTAACTTAGCATGTATCTTGGCTCAAAGCTGTAACTAAAACAAGCTTCTATGCTTGACTCCAATCACTTTTTGCAACTTTGGAATCTTTGGGGCCAGATATGGATTTTTTCCCTCTCAAAGGTCACGATGTAACCCTTGTCTTCTAAAGCGGCTGAGATTACAAGTCGTTGTCATGCGAGGACATACAATACATCCTCCATAACAAAAGTTTTCGGACTCCCTACGAAGAAACTTGGCGGTGCCAATACTAGTTACATGGTACTTGGCATTATCTTTGAGCTCAATATAAAAATCGGCTTCTTCTCCTCCAACAGGTAAACATTCTTTGACTCCCATCATGTGAGAAGCCCCCCAACATCAATATAACATACCCTTTGGCAATTGAACTTGAAGATAGAAATGAGTGAAAACTCATTCTCAAATTTATAGTCTAAACTTGTCCACACCCTCTGTTGTGTAACAACTTGCTTCTTTACTTACTTATTTTCTTAGTCGGACGGGGGATGGTATTGTCAGTAGCAACAAAACATTTATCTTGCTGGATATTTCTTCCCACTCTTGGAAGAAGAACCTTTTATTTTCTCTTTATTGAACTTCTTCTTACCCTTGCTTGCAAGAACAATATTTTCTTCGTCTTGACCCTTCTTCATCTAATCTCCTCGATGAGCACCTTCACGGATTTCCTGCTAAACAAAATCATCCCAAAGCCTCGCTCAATTAGGTAGCCGATCTCTGCTGACAACACACTTGACAAACACTTCCTAGTGCTTCAAAAAACCATTCAAGGCTATACACACCAACTCATCTTCATCAATCGTCTCTCCAACAACAACCAACTCATCCATAACTTGTGTCAGCTTGGACAAGTAAGAGGTCACATTTTCACCTTTGGACATCTTGGTATTATGCAATTTGTCCTTGAGCATCATCTTACGACTCTGATAGTCGCTCTAATAAAGTCTTGTGAGCTTATCCCACATCTCCTTGGCGATGTCTTTCCCTGATAAATGAGGAATTAAATGATCTCTTACTCCATCAAGGATAATCCTCTGAGTCTTGGCCTCTTTGACTTCATGCGAATCTAAGGCAACAAGATCATTTGTTGGCAAAGTCACTTCTATGCTAGCATAGATCCACAACCTGTTCTCCTTGAGAGCAGATGTAATCCGAACCTTCTACTACAAGAAGTTAGATGCACTCTCGAGTCTGTCCTTGTATCGAACACTGGTTTCCATAGCCACAAAAAAAAAAAAACTAGAGACGAAAATATGAATTTTTTTTCTTGAAATCTGCATCACAAATCTTGGCTTCGTATTCAGAGTTTAGAGTTCTGATACCATGTTAATTTCTATAACCCAGCAACATATTAATTACACAATAAATTCACAGAAAGAAATCTGATTTATAACAATTAATACAACTAGGTTAATCAACAACTAATAATGGTAGAAGCAAAAATAACAAAATCCAATCACAAATGGACAATAACACAAATTTACCCAAGAAACCCCAATGCGGGGAAAAACCTGCAAATGTTGGATCTTCTATTCAGCCTAACACCAAACTTTTCTTTCAAAAATACAATACAAGTTTGCTACAACAATCTTACATATATAAAGCCCAGCTGCTTTACTTAGCGTGCAAGGAAAGATTCTTTCCTTGCTTTTTTTGGCTTTAATTACACATAAAATCACTCTTGGATTTATCCTATCCTCACAAACTAGAGACATTCTATTAAAGAATAAAAATCTTGATCTTGCTGAAAATCCAACTCGAATTGCTTTAAAGCATATCCAACTCAAATTGCTTTAAAGTGCTTTAAAGCATATCCAACTCGAGTTGCTTTAAAACAACTCCACATCCCACCTTTCAAGCTACAAAAATCAACACATATAGCTATTCAAAAATCCACACACATAGTATGGATTTTTCAATCATGGAGAAATCTCAAGGTATATACAACAATTCTGCTTCTCTGTAAGGTTTTTAACTGATATTTGTATTCAATTGGTGACAATTGAAATTAGCTAGTCGCTATGCATTTCAATTTCCTCCAAGTAAGAAGCTCCCCAAATGGTTGGAAGAACAATCCACATTTTTTATTCTGAAGGGAGCCGCAATTTAGTGATAGTGTCTCGGCAGGGCCGTAACTCATGATAGTGTTCCAGTGGCATCATAACGAGATTAGGAGCCCCAAGCAAAAAAGTATGGCTTGAAGGGTTTTTTGTGTTTTAATAAACCACACTACATGCTAACAAGGGGAATAATGAAAGTGGGAGGAGAATTTGTGCTTGTCATGTACATTTGCATAATTTAGTTCAAGTTGTCCCAATATAATTTGTCTCTAACTTTTGATTTTGGAGGAATCCAAATGATGTGGTCCTGTAGATGTCTGGAGGATAACACTCTTAGATGTGTGATAAATGAAAGCAAATGGCATGCTGGAAATTAGTTATAGAAATTACATTTGTATTCTTATTAAAGAAAGATACAGGATTTTGAACATTCATTACAATACCTTATAACTTGAATGCATGTGGACATGTTCATAAAAAAATTTGGAATGTAAAAGAATTGTTATGGAATATGAAATAGCAGGTCTTCCACATGTGACATTTTTTTCGCTGTTATTGATGCAGCGGCTTCAAGTAGCAATATTTGGCCTTGGCTCCTGCATGGGGCGATGTAAGGATCAAGAGGGGAGGGTTGTTATTATGTTGATGGTCATTGGTACCTGTCAACGGTATCCTGTTTCAATCTGGTATGCTTGTTTGACTGGCGACAGAGTCTGTAACATGCTGATGACTATAAATACTTAAGTGATGTTGGCACCTGACCAATAAACACACATGACCACCTAGATAATCAGAATTACCTACATGGTGATAGGACTTGAAAATTGATAACATAGGGCAGAACTTTCTGACTGCAATCATGATGGCTATGCATTTTTTACTCCTTATAGTTCAGATATTACACAAAACTTTGTCACTGAACTTAGCTCAGGAAGTTGTAGGAAATGGGATTTGGTATTATAGAAAGCCAACAAAGCTAGACATGTGCCATTTTATTTTATCTTTTAGCTTTTTAAGCCTAGAGGCAATTGAATATAATTCTGGTAAACAAAAAGATTTTTTTTCCAAAATCATTTTTGACAAGACATATTATTAGGGTTGCTGATGAAATGACATTTGTAATGTAGAAGAATAATGAATTTCTTTTAAATTGTTTTTGATTAGGTAAGTAGGGTTTGGAAAGGGCCCTGACCCTTGTACAAGAGAAAGATATATCATGAAGCACAACTAACGTCTAAAAAAACAATAGAAAACAGAAGGACCAACAAGGCTAAAAGACTGACCAGCTCACTGAAAGTCAGGGTGGTTTAAAAAACCGTTCCAATGAACTTTGCTTTATCTCATAACATGGATCCTTCTCCCTAATAATAACTTTTTTGGGGCAAAGAGGAGACAAACTATCACTAATAAAACCATCTCCCATCCCCAAGGCAATAAACGAGGGGTTTATTAATGAAACCATTGGGGGGTACTCTTTAAGATCAGCTTTCAAGACTTCCTAATAAATGGGAGTAGTGGAATCCTCCTTAGCAGCTTGCTGATGATCCTTCTTCCAAACAAAGTGATGTTCCTTATTCTTAAGACAAGTAGTGGAGGTATGACCCACTTTACCACAAGAAAGACAGATAACCAAGGAATCTTTATAATCTATCTATTGCACCCAAGTTCCAAATTTTGAAGACAAGGTAACCTAAGTGGGAAGCTGCTAATTTTTCTCCACACACACAAAATCTAGCGAATAACAAACGCTTCATAAATTTAGTGATCTTAGTACTGCCCAAAAGAATTGGCAATAGACATGAAAATCTTTTCATGCCAAAATTCTAAGTGAAGCCCATGCTGATGGACCCAAATAGGAAACTTGAAAGTTTCTAACATAGGGTTGAAACCAGGCAACCAATTTTGAAGACTTAGACCATTGAAACCCAAAAACCAAGGGCCATCAAGAAGGACCTTAAAACTATCCTCCTTATAGGAAAAGGAAAAAAGAAAAAAATCATTCAACACTGTAGATACCTCAACCTCACCATGAAGCTTCCAAACTTGAATGATCCATCTTCTAACAGTATCAATATTGGGATGATTACCACAAAATCTCCCAACAAGTGAACTCCTTAGCCAATTAGACATCTCAACAAAAAGAGAATTAGGAACATCAATTATGATCTATGCAACCTCCTTATCCTCTGGAGAGACCAAAACCCTAGCAAAACAACCATCCTCCACACCCCTAGGGGTAATATCTAGAACAAAAATCTCTAAAATGACAATAGGAGTAGAAACAACAATAGGAAAAGAAGCAACAGCTTCATCAACCAATGACTAAAACCCTCACTCGTCCAAAGCAGAAGAATTGGGAATAGGTAGAACTATAGCCATAAGTTCCGTCGTGGAGGGCATAACACCCTTAGAAGGGAAAATAAATCCTTTTCTCAAACCCAAAAACTATTCACCATCAATGGTCTCAACCACAAGCACCTCAACAAGCTTATTCACCTTCCAATGAGCATCCAAGAGAAACTAGCCAGGAACTCATCCTCTTCATCCGGGGCATCCCCATCATTAGGCAATAAGTCAAAGGAAGATGAGGAAGCAAAATCTTCTTCCTCCCCCCACCAAACATCTGCTTCCTCACTAGCTATTTCGACAACACAAGCATCCATGTCATGTCCCCGAAATTGTAACACCAAATATGAAGTATTGAGACAAAAATAAATAAACCTAAATATCAAAATAATAACTATGTCTCAAATAAATAAATAACAATCAATATATATATATATATATTAGCAATCTTATTATAATTATAGTTATCAAGATAATATTATATTTATAAATATAATATCTTAACCATTATTACCTTAATCATGATTATCATAGGTACATATTATAATTACAATATAAATATATTATAATGATAATATGTGATAATATTTAAAAGTATGTCCTAAAACATCAAAGATATAATAATATTCTAAACTAACAATATGATTTCATAAACTATAGAAGAAAAAAACATATAACATATAAACCAAAAAGGGGATAAATAAAATATAACATAAAACATATAAATAATGCCAAATAAAAGAAAGATAAATAAGCACCAAGTCGATTCCTAAAAAGCTCATAAACTAGGCAATCAACCAATGCAACAATCAACATTATTAAGGAATTAGTCCCAAAACAAAGAAAGTAACGAATGCATGAAAAGACGTGTCCAAAAAATAAAGAGACATTTGATCAACCATAAAGGAGAGATTGATGCAAGGCATCAAGGAGAAAAAATAGGGAATGAGAATATGGAAGGAAGGAAAGTAGATAAGGAAGGAAGAAATCATCGTTGAGAAATCAATGTACTGTCTAGTCAAAAATTTGATAAGGCACTGAGCAGTAACGTTGAAGGAAGACGATTAAGGAATAAGGAGACACAGTAGTTCAGGTGATGTACTCACTTAGCAATAATATTTAGCATATTTTGAATATAAGAAATAGATATTGCTAATCTGATTATGGATATAATGCTTTCTTTAATCTTATCATAATGAGAATTATCATAGGAAATGATGAACTTAAAGGACCATTGGTAATTGAAAGTATATTTGATTATAGGCATGAAATAAATCTTGGATGAATGCAAATATATCTAATTGTGTAAAGATTGTATACTATGTGCTTGTAAACCTATTAGGATGGGCAAAACATGGGTGAAGTGGATTGCTTAAAAACCCCACTTTCAACCCCTTAGGCCCTAGACAAGGGATTGGGCTTTGCAACCCCTTAGGCCCTTGACTAGGAATTGGGTTATAGAAAGATGGGGGTCCCACCTATGCCAATGCCCCTTAGGGCAGAGATACGTGATTGGGCAAGAGGAGGTTGTAGGCCTTAGGCCACTTGGACTCTATTGGTTCCTCTCCCCTGATAGGATGAGTGTCTTCTAAGGTGTTGCCATGAGTGGAGTATGCAGGTACTAAGCCCCTAGGCAAGAAGGATTGTGATGGACAACCTCTTGAGCTTTACATGAGGGCTTCATGGCGGATCCACCTATGGCACTCCTCTTATGTCTCCATTATTGCTTTATGATTATGAATATATTTTGGATATTTATATATTATTGTTAACATATATATGTGTATGTGGAAATGTTATTAAAATTGGTGAATGCATATTTTAATCTAGGGTTATTTCATTAGAGAAACAAATTCCTTTTCAAAGAAGAAACCCTAAACCTAATCAACAATCGAATTCTAGGGAAAACAAGCGAATCCAAGAGCAAGGCTAGGTAAGGGACATTACAATCCACATACCCCTTAGCCCCAAAAGGAACATAGCCAACAAATCCAAAGCTTACTATCACCACCAAAGGAGAGAGGGACACAACCCCTTGGACCAACTCCTCTACGCCCTCACTATATTTAGAATTTCCCTAACCATCGCCTTCATCATCGAAGGAGCCAAAACCATCGCCTTTCACACTTATTGCTTTCCTTGCCATCTTCACCGTGCTTTGCTTTGCTCCGCTCAAGCTTTGCTTTGAGTGCCTATGTATTTCAAAAATAATGTGAACATTGAGCTTTGATGTTGATTCACTAATATGTTACAATCAACAACTGCAATTTAAGATTTGGTAAACAAATTTGGAATATGTAACATGTGAAGAATCTCTATTTAGATAGTGTCTTGATGTGAGCTAGGTCGTGCCACATGGCTTGGTCTAGGATTGAATCACACCACACGGTTTGGTCTTATGGTCATGACCTTGTTTGCTATTGATGCAATCTTCTACACTTTGTTTGTCTTTTGTACTTATCTCCAAACAAAGGGTTGAACTAACAAGCACAATGGGATTTTTATAGGATAGATATAAGACCTTAAACTTCCTTGCTAGCAATCAAACCCCTTTAGAGTTATGTAAAATTCATAGACATGTAATCGAATAATATAATGCCTAATGATTTTGATGTAATGTTGCCCAATATTTTAATTTCCAAATATACAAGTATATTTTCTAAATGCTTTCTGATATAATTCTCAACTAAAATCTACCAACCTAAAACTATTTATAAATACATGATCTAAATCATTCAACTTGAAATATTTATATGTAAATTAATAAAATAATTATAAAATTTTCACAAAACTCAAAAACAAAAACTTTAAATTTTAATTTGATACACAACATACAACATAATCTAATCTATTGATAGAATCACACTTAATAATTTGATCCAAACTAGCAAATTAAATTAAGCACTCTCACCATATTTTTACAATTGTGTCTAAAGTAGTACAAAAAGGAGATGTAGAAGTGAAAGGTATATGATTATTAACCTCCCCTACCAACCCAAAAGGCTAATAAAAAAAGACCAAAAAAAACATCTGAACGAGGAGAGCCCAAATCCTAGGGATAAAACTCACCTTTGGCCCTCGAGCTCTTAGGCACCACATATTTGACAGTAGCACACCATAAAATATCAATTCGGTTTTATAATCCTTCTAGAAGTAAAATCGAATTCCCAAGTATCACCACCAATACGAATTGAATAAAAAAATTCAATTAATTTCGATTTCACTATAAAATAAATTTAAAATACATGTTCCATTTCCATTTTTGATTTTGTATCCGTGGCAATGGCATCAACTGCAATTTTTTCAGGTCCCATGCTCACCAAATGTGTTCAATTGTCACCGCCCAACGAAAGAAGCAAATGCCCTGTAAAAGTTAATAAATTCAATGGAATGAGTATTTCTTATTTAAAATTAAGACCGCAGAGGGGCCCTGAATGCAGAATCAGAGCAAGCGAATCATCTTCTGTTTCAGTTAGCCCTGGTAACTTTTTTTTTCCTTAAATTTTAAAATGTAAATAAACGTAAAGGTTTATCTGTTCCAAATGAGTTCTATGGAGAGAGATAATTTTAAGGAAGCCTATGTTCTTAAGAGTAGAGAAATTATGATGAAGCTTTTTTCATAGTGAATTCTTATGAATTCTTATATGTTAATGTTATAATCTGAGGATATTTTTGAAGTTTCTATAGAAGATTTTGAACGTCCATATAGTCAAAGATAATTTATGGGACGTTATGTGAAGTGCTGATTTTCTAGTTATTCAATTTATAATAACTCTTCCATCCTCTCAACCTTTTCCATGCTGAATATAAATCTGGAAAAGAAGTTACTGTACTTCAGAAAAATTGAGTTTTAAAAAAATTTCTTAAAGAAAGTGAATCTTGTTTTTAAATTGGTAAATTTTTACGACTAAGATTTAACCTATATATCCAGTTGGTGAATTTATCCTTTTAAATTTAATACTTTGTAAACGTTAAAAGGAACTATCATATAGCTATTCAAAAATCCGTACACATAGTATGGATTTTTCAATAACATGGAGAAATCTCAAGGTATGTACAACAATTCTGCTTCTTTGTAAGGTTTTTAACTGAAATTTGTATTCAATTGGTGACAATTGAAATTGGCTAGTCGCTATGCATTTTAATTTCCTCCAAGTAAGAAGCTCCCCAAATGGTTGGAAGAACAATCCACATTTCTGATTCTGAGGGGAGCCGCAACTCAGTGATAGTGTCCCAGCAGGGCCGTAACTCATGATAGTGTTCCAGTAGGTTAGTGGTAACATTCTGATAGGAGGTTCTAGGTTTATGTTCTAGTTGGTAAATATAAAATAGTATGGCATCAGAACGAGATTAGGAGCCCCAAGCAAAAAAGTATGGCTTGAAGGGTTTTTTTTTTTTTAATAAACCGCACTACATGCTAACAAGGGGAATAATGAAAGTGGGAGGGGAATCTGTGCTCGTCATGTACATTTGCATAATTTAGTTCCAATTCTTGATTCATCAAGAATTGAAGTTGTCCCAATATAATTTGTCTCTAACTTTTGATTTTGGAGGAATCCAAATAATGTGGTCCTGTACATGTCTGGAGGATAACACTCTTAGATGTGTGATAAATGAAAGCAAATGGCATGCTGGAAATTAGTTATAGAAATGACATTTGTATTCTTATTAAAGAAAGATACAGGATTTTGAACATTCATTACAATACCTTATAACATGAATGCATGTGGACATGTTCATAAAAAAATGTGGAATGTAAAAGAATTGTTATGGAATATGAAACAGCAGGTCTTCCACATGTGACATATTTTTTTGCTGTTATTAATGCAGCGGCTTCAAGTAGCAATATTTGGCCTTGGCTCCTGCATGGGGCGATGGAAGGAGCAAGGGGGGGAGGGTTGTTATTATGTTGATGGTCATTGGTGCCTGTCACCAGTATCCTGTTTCAATCTGGTATGCTTGTTTGACTGGCGACAGAGTCTGTAGCATGCTGATGACTGGAAATACTTAAGTGATGCTGGCACCTGACCAATAAACACACATTACCACCTAGATCATCAAAATTACCTACATGGTGATAGGACTTGAAAATTGATAACATAGGGCAGAACTCTCTGACTGCAATCATGATGGCTGTGCATTTTTTACTCCTTATAGTTCAGATATTACACAAAACTTTGTCACTGAACTTAGCTCAGGAAGTTGTAGGAAATGGGATTTGGTATTATAGAAAGCCAACAAAGCTAGACATGTGCCATTTTATTTTATCTTTTAGCTTTTTAAGCCTAGAGGCAATTGAATAAAATTCTGGTAAACAAAAAGATTTTTTTTCCAAAATCATTTTTGACAAGACATATTATTAGGGTTGCTGATGACATGACATTTGTAACGTAGAAGAATAATGAACTTCTTTTAAATTGTTTTTGATTAGGTAAGTAGGGTTTGGAAAGGGCCCCGACCCTTGTACAAGAGAAAGATATATCATGAAGCACAACTGGCAGCAACTAATGTCATAAAAAAACAACAGAAAACAGAAGGAGCAGCAAGGCTAAAGACTGACCAGCTCACTGAAAGTCAGGGTGGTTTAAAAAACTGTTCCAATGAACTTTGGTTTATCTCATAACATGGATCCTTCTCCCTAAAAATAACTTTTTTGGGGCAGAGAGGAGACATACTATCACTAACAGAACCATTTCCCATCCCCAAGGCAATAAACGAGGGGTCTATCAACGAAACCATTGGGGGGTACTCTTTAAGATCAGCTTTGAAGACTTCCTGATAGATGGGAGTAGTAGAATCCTCCTTAGCAGCTTGCTGATGATCCTTCTTCCAAACAAAGTGATGTTCCTTATTCTTAAGACAAGTAGTGGAGGTATGACCCACTTTACCACAAGAAAGGCAGATAACCAAGGAGTCTTCATAATCTATCTGCTGCACCCAAGTTCCAAAGTTTGAAGACAAGGTAACCTGAGTGGGAAGCTACTAATTTTTCTCCACACACACACAAAATCTAGCGAATAACAAACGCTTCATAAATTTAGTGATCTTAGTACTGCCCAAAAGAATTGGCAATAGACATGAAAATCTTTTCATTCCAAAATTCTAAGGGAAGCCCATGTAGATGGACCCAAATAGGAAACTTGAAAGTTTCTAACATAGGGTTGAAACCAGGCAACCAATTTTGAAGACTTAGACCATTGAAACCCAAAAACCAAGGGCCATCAAGAAGGACCTTAAAACTATCCTCCTGATAGGAAAAACAAAAAAGAAAAAAACCGTTCAACATTGCAGATACCTCAACCTCGCCACGAAGCTTCCAAATTTGAATGATCCATCTTCTAACATATCAATATTGGGACGATTACCACAAAATCTCCCAACAAGCGAACTCCTTAGCCAATCAGACGTCTCAGTAAGAAGAGAATTAGGAACATCAATTAGGATTTGTGCAACCTCCTTATCCTCCAGTGAGACCAAACCCCTAGCAGAACAACCATCCTCCACACCCCTAGGGGTAAGATCTAGAACAACAATCTCTAAAATGACAACAGGAGCAGAAACAACAATAGGAAAAAAAGCAACAATTTCATCAACCAATGGCTGAAACCCTCGCTCGTCTAAAGCAGAAGAATTGGGAGTAGGTAGAACTGTAGCCATAAGTTCCATCGTGGAGGGCATAACACCCTTAGAAGGGAAAATAAATCCTTTTCTCAAACCCAAAAACTACTCACCATCAGTGGTCTCAACCACAAGCACCTCAACAAGCTTATTCACCTTCCATTGAGCATCCAAGAGGAAATTCATCAGGAACTCATCCTCTTCATCCAGGGCATCCCCATCATTAGGCAATAAATCAAAGGAAGATGAGGAAGCAGGATCTTCTTCCTCCCCCCACCAAACATCCGCCTCCTCACTAGCTATTTCGACAACACAAGCATCCACATACCCCTTAGCCCCAAAAGGAACATAGCCAACAAAGCCAGAGCTTGCTATCGCCACCAAAGGAGAGAGGGATGCAACCCCTTGGACCAACTACTCTATGCCCTCACTATCTTCAGAATTGCCCTCACCATCACCGTCGTCATTGAAGGAGCCAAAACCATCGCCTTTCTCACTTATTGTTTTCCTTGCCATCTTCACTGCGCTTCGCTTTGCTCCGCTTTGCTCCGCTCAACTTTTCTGCTATTTTTTTTTCTTATGGAGCTCAAAAGTAAACCATTGTCGGGGCCCCTTAGTTTAAATCTTGATTGCAAAGAAAGTCCCTAGTGGGTAAAATGCCCCACTAGTCACACACATGCAATCCGGATGATTGAAAAAATTCCACATAATTGCAAGAGGATTTGCCCCTTCTTATGAATTGTAAAGCTTGGTAGTCTCACCTATTTGTACCTAAAAAGAGGGTTTGCACTACCTAGGTAGGCATTGGCTTGAAAAAAGAACTTTCGAAGAACCATTGCCACTTAGAAAGAACATATCTACAATTAACAAATAATACTAGGAAGGTGGATAAAAGATTACTGCCTTTTAGATTTTGCTATCTTTTTAATACATACAAGACATTTATTTAATCTTGGCCATATCAAATTTACATACAATTCTGGCATCCTAGCCATGTTAGTCTTAGATCACTTTACAATATTTAAATCTCAACTTATCTATAATTTTTTTGATATGCATTACTTAAGAAAAGTGAAATATCCCGCAACAATTTTTTTTGAAATTATCACCAAACAACAGTGCATCCGTTAAGGTTAGCCCAAAATATAAACCAGCTGAAAGTAACCCTACACCAAGAATGTTCACCAAGATCCCAAGATGGGCGAGGTGATAGCATATGGCGCCAAGGATCATTAGCAACAAATCTGAAATGAAGTACAATGCTGAAATGAAAAGAAGCTCAACCACTTATTCAGCGGGAGCGAAATTACAATAAAAGTGAAATCATCTGCTAACAGCAGGCATCCACTTATGCAGTGGGGATATTCCACTTATTTAGTGGGTGAATTAAGAAAGATACAAATGATTTGCTTTAGAATCACAAAATAAATGCAGACTTATAAATGACTGAATCAGTACTACTGATTTCAGTCTTACAATGATAATAATCTGCAAAATACAAAGTGTTATGAATGTCCAATCACTGCAAAATGGTGCTAAATGATTCCTCAGACTTCTCAAGCTTTTCAACCATGAAATACAAGCCCAAAACTGAACTTCTGACAATCTGATATAAAAACTAGCAAACAAAAAACATAGACCAGCAAACTATGATCACTCTAAAATGCTCGAAACTCCATCAAAACACCTCCAAATGATTTGAAATAAAATACAAATGAATCTAAGAAGGAAGGCGCCCAAGTCTAGACCACTAAACATCATCAAACACCTATTAATATATGTTGCATGAATCCCAAGGCACTCACAGGCATGGTACAGCCTCCCAAGAGGGGCGACCTTCAAGATAAAATTAGAGACTTCATTAAAAATTCCAAAACTTTGCAAATAGGGACGCCTAGGGCCTAGGAATAGATTGAGAAACTACCCAAAAGCAAAAAAAAATCACTTTAAGACTTATGATTGAAAATCACTTTCAACACTACAATAACTAGCAACCTGTAAACTAACAAAAACATCGAAAAACTCCAACTGTGAAGCTCAATCTGCAATCTCTGAATGAGAAGCAGTCTCTTATCCAGCTAGGTGTTATCTTTCAAACACGAAACTGAATCCTTGCTAGGAGGTATGCATTCCTTGAAGCCATAAACCTAAAACCTTTCCAACAACAATTCGATATGATAAGCAATGGATGATGAAGGAATGAGAAAAGGCCTCCTTTTATAGAGTTTGAGGCGACTCTTTAGCTTCTCCAAAAAGGGACGCCCCACACACCTTGGAAATAATTTAATTTTAAAATCATCTTCTCCTTTCTTCATTTTGGCGTCCAAACCCTCATGTGAAATAATAACTTTTGAAATATTAATATTCATCTCCAAATGTGGCGTCCAACCCTCAAGGGCCCCTTTTATAAACAACTTAAGTCATCACATTAGGCCAAGGGGGGCCAAAGTGAAAATATAACATTAATGACTTAAAATAATTCATTTCTCCAAAATTGCACCTCAAAAGCCAAATCCAAAAATACTCAATTGCCCTTCTCGAAGTGGAAAGCTCATTGTGCTGCTGCCAACCGGAGCACTGCTAAAAATAGAACTTACTAAAATTAGTAAATTTTGAAAAGTTGCCCAATGCATTTGCATGTCATATCATTGCAAAACTCTCCAAACCCAGAAAGAATCTGCAAACCAAATCTTGAAACTCCAACGTACAAGCCTCCGAAAATGCCAAAAACCTCCAACACTGGAAACCATAATTTTACCTCCGTTGAGCCTACGGGCATCTAGAATAGGCTGACGGGCTATTGCACTGCTCACTGATGAGAAGGGGACATTACAAAAAGACAATGCAAACAAATATAAGTAATTTCATGAATTCTACTCGAATAGAATTGTTGCAGTTTGATAATTTACAAGTAATATTGATCCATAATTTCATCAAACAAGTTGTAGAATGTAAAAACTATGAAATCACAAAATTAATTATTTTTCTACTTGCTTAATTACAAATGATAGTTGATGAGGGTGAATGCTATATTTGGAAAAACTAACACGAAAATTTGCAAAACAATACACAACTGAGACAATTTTATTGTGGAAAACCCCCCTTAGAGGGAAAAGCCAACTTGTATTGAGAAATAGTCGGCTACCTATGGATTATTATTAATAGTATAGAGAGGGGATACAACCAATTTTTATTCTGTAATGTGCCCATTTTAGCCATACGCTCTTCTGTGTCTGATAGTCTATTTCCGGAAGCCCATAGGCTAGTCAGAAGCAGAAATTAGGGTTTCCTATTTTCTAGAAGGATACTTTGGCAGTTTTGGAGGCTTGCATGTTGGAGTTTTATAGTTTGGATTTTGGATTCCTTCTGGGTTTTCAGAGAGCCTCGCAGTGGTGTGACATGCAACTGAAATAGGTAACTTTTTCGGACTTTATTTTTAGTAAGTTGCGACAGCTGCTCAAAATGTGGTCAAAATGCATTTGGAGACACTATTTTTAGCAGTATGCTATTTTATAGTAAGTACTATTTTTAGCAGGGTTTCAACAGTCCAGTTTTGAGGCTATTTCAGGCAAGTCAGTTTGAGCAGTTTGGTTTCCAACACTTTTGGAACTCATTTTGGCAAATTCAATATTTTTGTGGAGTTTATATTTTAAGTGAATATTTCCTATGCAAAAGTGGACAACTTCATATGGGGAAAATATTTAAGTGATTATAATGTTTATTTTCACTTTATCTTGGTGGACGCCTAGAGGGAGAGATAAGTGTTTTTTATTAAAATATTTCACTTATTATTTGGGACACCTAGCTTATGTTTTATTGGCATTTTTAATAAAGTTGTATTTCTCTCATGTGGGATGATTTGGAGGAGGCTAATGAAACTCAAATGAAAATCGAGAATGATGAATTTGGATTTTAGTTTGTGCGCCTTAATTGGAGGGAAAGACATTTTGAATTTATGGAGAAGTTATAAATAAAAGTGTTGGCTTCATTGTTGGTATCCATTGAAATTTACAACGAAGTGTTGCCGAAATTAGTATAGACTCGCTTCGAGGAAAGCATACCTCCTAGCAACCTTGGTTTCATGCTTGCAAGATAGCACGTAGCTGAGCTTTGTGGCTGTTCTTCACACTGAAGAGCAGATTGAGCTTATTGTGATGAAGCTATTTGAAGTTTTCTGAAGTTTGTGTTCTCTGGTTTTGGTGTTGTAGAAGCACTTTTTTGCTTGTGGCTCTTTGCTCGATTTTCCAATGGTTGTGGGCATTGTTCCAATCTCTTTCTCTATGCTAGGCGCCCCTTTCCATAAGTTTTGGTAATTTTTGGTGAAGCATATGATTTATTCTTGCTGGTCGCCCTCTTCAAGGAGTCTATACTTTGCTTGTCATTGCATTGGATTCTAAGGTGTTTGATGCTATTTCTTGGTTCTGACTTGGGCGCCTACCTCCTATGCTTCATTTGCAACTAGTTTCATGTCATTTAGAGGTGTCTGCATCGAGTTATGAGCATTTTGGTGTGATTCATGTTTGCTGGTTTGTATTTTCTGTATGCTAGTTTTTTATATCAGATTGTTAGAAGTTCTGATTTTGGCTTTTTTTTCATAGTTGATAAGCTTGTGAAGTTGGGAAATCATCTAATATCATTTGGCAATGGATTGGACAGTTAAATCTATTTATATTTTGCAGATTATTCTCATTGTAAGGCTGAAATTAGTAGTATTGATTCAACCTCTCTATATTTCTGCTCCTTACTTCGTAATTCCCATTCTTAGTGGAAGGGACAGGCCTCGCTATCCCTGCTCTTTACTTGTAATTCCCACTCTTAGTGGAAGTGACAGGCCTTGCCTTCCATTTACTTTCAACATTTCTTTTTTGTACTGCCCGCTGAACAAGCGGAAGGGGTTGGCAAGCCGCCCAACTCTTACTTTTTGTACTTGCATTCCTCATCATGTTGATCGGCTGAGCCATCAAACTACTCCTGTTGAATAAGTGGTCGAGTTGCATAAGCTTTTTAATTTCCAGCACTTTGAGTTTATTTGCTCACCTCGCCTGTCATTGGGATCTTGGTGAACATTCTTGGTGTAGGGTTACTTTCCTTAGTTGGTTTTGATTTTACTAACGCTAACGGGTGAAGTGCTATGGCTAAAATTGAAAAAAATTGTAAGGGGGATATTACAGTGGTATCATAGCCAAGATCCTGCCATCCTGTGAGTTTAGTGCTTTGGTTGTTAGATGAGTGACAGAGAAATCAGATTCTACACCAGAGGTCAAAATTGAGTTCAGTTTCAACTTCCAGAAGTTCCTAAAAAATGTTACATTTTTTGAAGTTTAGGGACTGTGAGAAGTCAGATCTGACTATGGCTTCTGAAGAAGAAAGAAGTTTGGCAAGGTCACTGTTCATTATAGGAACGAGGCTCAATGAAGAATGTCAGACAAGAGGTGAAGAAGTGAGTATATTGTCAGAGTTGGAACATTGTTTGAGTCAAGTCCAACAATCACCTACTGAATTGTTGAAGAAGGCCTTATCTCCTGCAATGACCTCTTTGATTCATCCCTATTGGATAGGGCATCCAGATGAAGAAATAAGCTTGTTGGTTACTTCATGCTTTAGTGAAGTTATGAGGATTCTAGCACCTTTGATGCCTTATGATGATGAAATTATGAAGAAGATTCTTCATATGATTACAGAAAGTTCCCAAGATCTTGATGAAACCGGTAGCAGTCAATTTCCTAGAAGAGCTACTATTTTAAAGACATTTTCAGATCTCAGGACTTGTATCTTGCTAATAGACTTGGAAATGCAAAATCAAATTTATCACTTGTTTCACTACCTCTTCATATCCACTTGGAGCGAACAAGAAGAGAATGTTATTGCAGCTATAAAGAATTTTCTTGTTCTCACTATTAAAGAGGTTGACGAGATTCCACCAAACGTCCAATTTCTCCTCGTTGACACATATGAACATGAAGAAAAGGTTTCTCCTATTGCTGATATACTAATCAATGAATTGTTTAATCAATGTGAGGAGAAATTGAAGCCACTTTTGAAGAAGATAGAGCGGGTGAAGGAGAATTTTGAAGAAGAAACAAAAAGAATGTCAAATTCCAAAGATTCTATATCAGGATCTCTGATTACAACTTCAGATTTGCAAATGTCCATGCATTCCATAGAAGAGTGCAACGTGGCAACATCAGTTGCAGAAGTACATGAAGAATTCAGGCATTCTTTAGAAGAATATAATGTGGCAGCAAAAGTTTTGGAGTCTCATGAGATACCCATGCCTCCTACAAAGGAGAGAAGTGAGTCATCATTAGCCAAGGAAACTCATGATGAAGGTTCAAGAGCTGAACCTACAGAGATAGATAATATGCCTGCAGTTGAAGATATCCTATCAGCCAATGAATACCTTCTACATCTCCGCAGTTCACGAGGATTTTGGTTAGAACAACAAAAAAAGGCTGAGAAGAGAGAAGTGGAAAATTCTTCCATCACAAAAGCGGAATCATGTACTAAGGAAGATATTAAGGGAGTTGTTTCTAGTAGACACAAGTCTGAATTTTCTTTGCTTGAAGCCAATCAGAAGCAAAGAGCTAATGACCTTGAAAGCACCATTGATGAAATGAGAAGTAGTGTCCAACAGATGCATGACAGTCTAAGGAGTATAGCTGATATGATTTCTGATTTCTTCTTTTCCCCTTGTAGCACTTCATGAACTCAATTGGGTTGTGAATGGTGCAATCAAAACTCATTGATTGCTGAAAAGGAGATTCAAGTTTTATCCAAGTTGGATGATATTCATCAATGTGTGGAAAATTTGATCTACAGAGTACCAAGGAATCAAGATGAGTGCCATATACCTCTTGCTGATTTGAAGTCAATTAGGGAAGTTGTGGAAGATATCAAAACAAGTCTTTTGCACATCATTGGTGAGAAGGACAGGGTCGCTAAGGTTGCTGATGAGGCTTTGGAATGGAATAAGCAAATAAAAGCTAAATTGCTTGAAGTTGAAAAGGCCATAAGAGAAGTTGAAGATCAAATAATTGCTGCTCACTATTTCAAGGAACAAGAAGACAAGAAGAGAACTGAAGAAATTCAAGAAGTACTTGAAGAGCTTGATCTCATACAAGAGACCTTTGACTTGAATTGTTGTCCTAAAAGAACGGAGAGTTCAAATTTGTGTCAGAATGTCTTTCAAGTTTATGATAATCCTTTATTTGAAATTGGTGCTAACGAGTTTCATGAGAATCCTTTTTTTGAGATTAATGAGGAAATCTCTTTAGACACTAATGTTGAAGGGAGGAATTCTAGTGCTTCTTCCAACAGTTGAATAACGATACATGAGTTGCATACTGATGTCTTTACTGCTTTTCCTAGTCTATCCACTCTACAGGAGATGGAAAATCAAGAATCAAGGAAGAATGAAGTCATCGTTCTTGATTGGCATCAGAGAATTGATTGGCATTCCAATGAAGAGTTTATTCAATATTTGATGGGGATGTTGGTTATATTTAGATCTGATTTTATGTTTGCACCAACTACCTTAAGAGCAACTAATTTCAGAATGGAGTTTGATGAAGGGTTCATTGAATCTTTCTAGCAATTCTTGTCTTATTATTTTGAATTCAATTTTCTCAGTGAATTCAGATTTGCTGAATACTTTTTGGAGTTTCAAGAAGTAATGATTCAAATAGAACGTATTGATCAAAGCATTCTAGTTAGAGTAATTCTCCATTTGCGGAATGGTTCCTCTTTACTTATGATTTGGGATCTTGATATCAACTTGCATTTGATGATAATCATTATATGTGAAAAGAAGGTATGTTGGAGTGATAAGCGTCAAATTTTCAGTTCTATGGGTGTTGTTACCTTCTTTATCAACTATTTGATGATTATTTCTGATCATCAATTGGAGGTTCGGAGAGGAAGTTGGAGTAAAGAATGGTTCTTTGCTGTAATGGAGCTTTTAGAGTGGGTGTTTCCAGCTTTGTTTTTGAGCAGATTGGTCAAAATGAACTTGGATTTTTAGTATTGCAGCAGTTACTCATTTCCCTACTTCTTGATCTCTCTTAAATCTGATGTTGAGTCATTCATTTTTGACTTGGTGGGCAGCTGGTACACTCATATTTTCACTGCACAATCTCTTCCCAAAGATGATTTTTGGACTCAAATGAGAGAAATGGTGGTTCAGACAGAGCAAAATTAGCTTTTGGATAGAGATCGTGCTCATTCTAGTGGCTATCTTTGTACATTCCCTTGTACAAATGTTTGGGGCAGCGAACCATTGCTCGGTTGGGTTTGGCATTTTGAGACTCTTGAAGAGTAATTTGTGAAAATTGTTGGGAGTCTTCTTGGATGTATCAGTATTATTTGGAAAAGGCATTGTACATCCTTGTGGAGTTTTGTGGATGCGGTTGCTATGACTGTGCAAAGAGTTGCTTTTTCCTTTGCAAATAGCTATGATGGAGACACTCTTGCTGTTGTGACTTTGTTTGATGCTTTGAGGAGTTATGTTGATGAGATTATTTTTGAGTTGATTAGATTATTCTTATTTGTTCTTAGAATGGTGATAGTCATTGACATTGCAAATGCTAATTCCTCAGAGTTTATTGGGCGGGAGATGCTACTAGATTTTGATTCCAATCCTTCCACGTTTCTCAGTTTGAATTTCAGGCATGTTAACTCTTTGAGGTTGTAGGGAAGGTTAGTGCAATTCTAGTACAATGGCATCGTTTGTATGATCAGAGTGGAGCAGCATCAACAAGGTGGGTCTTTTTAGAGATGGACATGGGACCCTCAGATCCTATATGTTTTGGTGGGAGCAGTTTGGAGTGTAGTGGCGTTGCTTGAGGACAAACAATTTTGGGAAGGGCGGATTGTTATGTCCCCATTTTAGCCATACGCTCTTCTGTGTCTGATGGTCTATTTTCGGAAGCCTGTAGGCTAGTCAGAAGGAGAAATTAGGGTTTCCTATTTTCTAGGAGGATACTTTGGCAGTTTTGGAGGCTTGCATGTTGAAGTTTTACAGTTTGGATTATGGATTTCTTCTAGGTTTTTAGAGAGCCTCACAGTGGTGTGACATGCAACTGAAAAATGTAACTTTTCTGGACTTACTATTTTTAGTAAGTTGCGATGGCTACTCAGAATGTGGTCAAAATACATTTGGAGACACTTACTATTTTTAGAAGTATGCTATTTATAGTAAGTACTATTTTTAGTAGTGCTATTTTTAGCAGGGTTTCAACAGTCCAGTTTCGAGGCTATTTCAGGGAGGTCAGTTTGAGTAGTTTGGTTTCCAACATTTTTGGAGCTCATTTTGGCAAATTCAATATTTTGGTGGAGCTTATATTTTAAGTGAAAATATTTCCTATGCAAAAGTGGACGACTTTATATGGGGAAAATATTTAAGTGATTATAATGTTTATTTTCACTTATATCTTGGTGGACGCCTAGAGGAAGAGATAAGTGTTTTTATTAAAATATTTCACTTATTATTTGGGATGCCTAGCTTATGTTTTATTGGCATTTTTAATAAAGTTGTATTTCTCTCATGTGGGACGATTTGGAGGAGGCTAATGAAACTCAAATGAAAATTGAGAATGGTGAATTCAGATTTCAGTTTGGGCGCCCTAATTGGAGGGAAAGGGAGAAGTTGTAAATAAGACTGCAGGGCCTCATTGTCGGTATCCATTGAAACTTACAATGAAGTGTTGCCGAAATTGGTATAGACTCGCTTCGAGGAAAGCATACCTCCTAGCAACCTTGGTTTTGTGCTTGCAAGATAGCACGTAGTTGAGCTTTGTGGTTGTTCTTCACACTGAAGAGCAGATTGAGCTTATTGTGATGAAGATATTTGACGTTTTTTGCAGTTTGTGTTCTCTGGTTTTGGTGTTGTAGAAGCACTTTTTGCTTGTGGCTCTTTGCTCGATTTTCCAGTGGTTGTGGGTATTGTTCCAATCTCTTTCTCTATGCTAGGCACCCCTTTCCACAAGTTTTGGTAATTTTTGGTGAAGCATATGATTTATTCTTGCTGGTCGCCCTCTTCAAGGAGGTTGTACTTTCCCTGTCATTGCATTGGATTGTGTGCATAAAATATTCTGAGGTGTTTGATGCTGTTTCTTGGTTCTGACTTGGGCGCCTACCTCCTATGCTTCATTTGCAACTGGTTTCATGTCATTCAGAGGTGTCTACATCGAGTTATGAGCATTTTGGTGTGATTCGTGCTTGCTGGTTTGCATTTTCTGTACACTGGTTTTTTATATCAGATTGTTTGAAGTTCTGATTTTGGCTTGTTTTTCATAGTTGATAAGCTTGTGAAGTTGGGAAATCATCTAATATCATTTGGTAGTGGATTGGACAGTTAAATCTCTTTGTATCTTGCAGATTATTCTCATTGTAAGGCTGAAATCAGTAGTACTGATTCAACCACTCTATATTTCAGCTCCTTACTTCGTAATTCCCACTCTTAGTGGAAGAGACATGCCTCGCCGTCAATGCTCATTACTTGTAATTCCCACTCTTAGTGGAAGGGATAGGCCTCGCCGTTCGTTTACTTTTCTGTACTGCTTGCTGAACAAGCGGGAGGGGTTGGCAAGCCACCCATACTTTACTTTTCATGCACTTTGTAATTCCTCATGATGCTGATCGGTTGAGCCGTCAAACTACTCCTGCTAAATAAGTGGTCAAGTTGCATAAGCATTGTAATTTCCAACACTTTTTAGTTTATTTGCTAACGATCCCCAGCGCCATGTGCTATTACCTCGCCCACATTGGGATCTTGGTGAACATTCTTGGTGTAGGGTTACTTTCTCAGTTGGTTTTGGTTTTGCTAACGCTAACAGGTGAAGTGTTGTGGAAAAAATTGAAAAAAATTATAAGGGGGATATTACATATTCTAAATATTCACTGTCAAGTATTACAATTGAATTTTCCTTTTTGGATGAAAGCACAAAGCCATGTCACGATGGGTTTGGCCGAGTCAAGTTTAGTCAAGAAAATGTTCAGCTCAACCCTTGCATGGCATAGATGTGGCATCTATAAAGCAGAGAGGGGGTTAAGCCCAACTAGGTTTGGCCTAACCAAGGTCGGCCCAACCTCCTTTTAGTATAAAAGGAACACAAATTTCATCTTTTACGCTTGTGGTGTTCAATCTAACTTGGTTTGGTTGAACCTAATTGGGTTGAAAACTTGAATATGTCTATGTAGTTGAGGTTTTGGTGGCAATTCCCTTTGTTTTCCAATTTGAGTTCAAATTATTATTTTTTCTCCAATTTTGATGGAATTTTACATGTGCCAATTGCTTTTTCAAGAAAAACGAGAAACATCTCTTCATAGATCTTATTGTGCATATTTTGAAAATGTAAATTTTATTATATTTTAATTCTATTTAATGCTTCTTTTTAAATTTTGATGACAAGTGGGTCATTATCTTGGAAGTTGAGGTTGATTTGGGTGAAAAAAACAAAGTTAAAATTCTTAAAAATCTAGAAAAATTCACTACACTAGAGGAGAGAGTCCCAGTCAAGCCGATATTTTTTTGCATTTTTGATAAACAAGCACTAAATGTTTGATGTCCCATCAAACTGCTTTGTTTTTGGGATATTTGACTTAAACATTTATTATAAAATAAATATTTATCAAAATTCAATAATTTTTCCATGCACTAGAGTATCAAGTTCACAATAAAGTAAAATGATGGAAGAAAAAATATTTTTATTACAAATTTCTTAATGTCTCATGACTCTCATCTACCTCATTTTTAATTTTTTTTTTAGCAATTCAATAGTATGGATAATTTTTCAAAAAAACTGTATCAAACTAATTTTTAATTTGTAAAAGGATGTTGTCGTAAACTACACTTAAATATCTACATTTCATTTAGTTTATATTGTTTCAAAATTTGAAACATATATAATATATATCGATTTCAGGTGCTTCAAGCTAAAATGTTGAAAGTTTTTTTTCTTTTCCTTTATAAAAAAGTGACACAACTTTGTGCTCTCACCCTTCTCTCGCACATAGAACACTCAAGAAATCCTTTGAACCCTTGCAATAGCTTTGTCACACCATAATGATGTTTGGAGCACTTGCATGCATTGGAAGACCCTAATTTGGTTCCAAAAGTGTCAAAAGCTAGTGGGTTTGTTTCAAATTCTATGTTCTTGTGTTGTGACAAAATTGCTAGTTGTCACGAGGTGTTTTCATTTCCATTGTGGCAATTTTGTCTTTAGCCATGGTGGTTTGGTAATTGCCTCTTGTCTCAAGGTGATGGTTTTGTCTTGTGAACAAAACCAAGCATTTTTTGTAATTTCCAATTGCCGAATTTCATTCAATTGAAGAAGATATTTGATTGTCTGGATCCATATGGATCATACCTCCCTTCTTAGAGAGGCTTTTGCTCCCACAAAATGAGGCAGGAGCATCCTTGGTTGTAAAGCAATCTTGTATCAACCAAAAACAGTTCTTTTCTTGCATTGCATTCAGTAGCAGTTTTAGTATTTCATTCTACATTTTACCACATTGTTGTTTCTCAACTCGCAGAGTAGGATATAGCATCTACACATCGACATCTATCACATATCCAAATTTCACATCTTTTGCAATTGTCTTCCGAAAGTTATTGAATTTCACTGTATTTACCAATCAAAGCATTTGGGGCCGACCTGGTTTAGTTTCTTAGTGAAGACCTATTCCAGATCGTGCGAAGCCTAATGAGACACCTTACAAACATCTTGAGTTCATTGGGACCTATCCTGGAGATTTGCAAGTTGTTTCTTTTTGCGTGGAGTTATCTTTACATATTTTTGAGCCCAACCTTTATGTATGATCATTCATCGGGTTCATGAACCCTTGTGGCCAACACAAACCTTTATAGGAGCTTGAGAAGCATATTTATAAGCATTGTAATCATCTAGGATGGAGATTCAGGTTAGTTGTTCATGATTTGATATATTCATCACATTTTCGCATAAACCCTTCGGGGGCATGTAATAAGGCTTATTGGCCAGTTGTATTGTTGAATGCCCTTGCGGTAGGCCTGTGAGCCTTGGGTTTTTGCCCATAAGGCATGTATTGCATGTGAGATTATCAATTCAATAAAGTTTCATGTTTGCATATCAATTTCTTATGTTATTTCCGTTGTGTTGACTCATTGTTGCACGATTCAGATTGTTCCTTCTGGAACCCTCCTACTGTGACTGCACCAAGTGGTATCAGAGTGAGTTTTCGATTCCTGAAGGCATTCCTTGAGGTGAACAGATTGCCAACCTAAGGTAGACTGTATTTGTTTTCAATCAATTGCCAATTGTGAGGTAGTTGAAACCCTTGTAGCCAGATCGCCAAATTGAGGCAGTTGTGTCGATTCGAGGGGAGATATGCTGCCAAGGAGAGTGCCTGCTATGGCGAATGTTGTTGGAAGAATGGATGAAATGTTGAAAATGATGTGCGAGATATGAGTCCAATAAGATGTTGTTGAAGAAGACCAAAGGAAAGGCCTAAAACCTAGGCAAAATGATGAAAGCGATGATGAAGGAGAACATGTGGCGAATCGACTTGAAGATGCCTTAGGTGAAGAAGAAGAAGAATCAAATTAGATCAAGACGTTGAAAGTGATTTCAAAGATTGGGAAAAGACCTAGAGTTGAAATTCAAAATTACGAGGGAAATTTGAATCTTGAAGAATTGATTGATTGGATCAATGAAATGGAAGAATACTTTGAATATGGAGAAATTGAAGATCCTGAAAGAGTCAGATTTGCGAAAATAAAATTAAAAGGTCATGCTGCTTTATGGTGGAAAGAAGTTCGGTTGCATAGAAATAGAAGAGGAAAAAAAGAATCATCAAATGGGACAAAATGGTGACATAGTTGAAGAATCAATTCATACCAGCAGGTTATGAACTGGAGTTGTTGAAGAGATTGTAGAACTTGAGGCAAAAAGAAAGATTTGTAAAGGAGTATACTGAAGAATTCTACAAGATGATAATCAGAATTGGTCATAGTGAAGCAAGCAAAGAAAAAGTTGCAAGATACATCAATGGACTGAGAACAAACATTCAGGAAGAATTGAGCTTGGTGAAGATGACATCAGTGGAAGAAGCATATCAATTTGCACTGAAAGTGGAAGAGAAGCTGAACAAGAAGATTGGACAAAGGCAGAGAAGTGAAAGAGGAAGATTCCAGAAGAGCAGACGACAATCTAGAGAAAGAAAGTCTTATGCAGAGCAAAACAAAGATGTAAAACTCTACCAGAGTGAAAAAAAAGATGCCAGTTCATGCTGCAGAGGAAGGGAAGATAGAAATTTCTACCGCAGTGACAGAGGAGGTCATAATTCTTATAGCATTGAGGGATATCAAAGAGATGAAGGAGGATTTGAGAGAAGACCATTCAAAGGAACCTATTTCAAGTGTGGAGGTGAAGGACATAGAGCATTCAAGTGTCATCAAGGAAGTATCAGAAAGAAACCTGATCATATCGGGAGAGTAGCTTATGTGGATGAAGAACATGTTGGATCCCCTACTTTAGTTGGAAAACCTGAGAAAGGTAAATCATTAGTGATGAGGAGAGCTTTGATGCATGAAGAAGTGACTGAGGAACCACCACAAAGGAAGAGTCTGTTCAGAACCAAATGCAAGTTTGGAGGAAAGGTATGTAAAGTTATCATTGATAATGGTAGTACGGATAATCTAGTTTCAGAGGAGATGGTAACCAAGTTGAATTTGGAGAGATTGAAACATGCAAACTCTTGTAGGATAGCATGGATTCAAGATGAGCATAAGATATTGGTGAATGAGCAATGTTTGGTAAAATTTCATATTGGATCATATATGGATGAAGTATTGTGTGATATTATGCCTATGGATGCATGTCATTTGTTGTTAGGAAGACCATGGCAATATGATAAGAAAGCAATTCATGATGGAAGAAGGAATACTTATATTGTGACTTCAAATGGAATGAGAATCAAGTTGATACCTTTGGATGAAGAGGAGAAGATTGAAGTATGTGGCACTACCAGACTATGTTTGGTAGATGGAAGGAAATTTCTTGATGGATTGAGGCATGAAAACATGTGTTTTGCATTAATTCCAAGGGCAATTGGTAAACTAGAGGGAGAGAATTTTACCACAAAGAGTAAAGAAGTAGCAAAACTTCTTGCAGAGTATGAAGACATCATGTCAGAGAATGTACCATAGGGATTTCCGCTAGTCCAAAGTATCAGTCATGATATAGACCTTATACCGGGATAAAATTTACCTAACAAGGAAGCACATAGAATGACATCGACAGAGAATGCGGAGTTGGATCAGCAGATACAAGAGCTGTTGAGGAAATGATTGATCAGAGAAAGTTTGAGCCCATGTGCGGTACTTGCTGTACATGCACCAAAGAAATATGGAGAGTGGAGAATGTGTACAAATTCAAGGGAAATTAATAAGATCACCATCAAGTATAGATTTCCACTGCCAAGGATGGATGACATTATGGATTGTTTGAGTGGAGCAAAATATTTCACAAAGATTGATCTAAAGAGTGGATACCATTAGATTAGAATTAGAGAAGGAGATAATGGAAGATTGCATTTAAGACTAATGAAGGATTGTACGAGTGGTTAGTAATGCCTTTTGGATTGACCAATGCGCCGAGCACTTTCATGAGATTGATGAATGAGGTATTGAAGAAATTGTTGGGTAAGTTTGTCATTGTATACCTGGATGATAGTCTAATTTTCAGTAAGACTAGAGAAGAAAATTTGTTGCACATCTGAGAAGTATTGCAAAGGTTGATAGAAGAGAAGTTGTTGATTAATGTCAAGAAGTGTAGTTTCGTGAAAACAGAGTTGGTATATTTGGGATTTGTTATTTTTGCTAAGGGATTGAAGATGGACCTTGAGAAAGTGAAAGCAATTGTTGATTGGCCTACACCGGTAAACATTGGAGAGGTGAGATCGTTCCATGGATTAACAAGTTTCTACCGAAAGTTTATCAGGAGTTTCAGTAGCGTTTGTAACCCTATGACAGAGACTGAGAGGTGATGAGAAAGATTTCAAGTGGACATTCAAAGCACAAAGAAGTTTCAAATTGTTGAAGCAAAGGGTGATAGATGAACCAGTGTTAACATTACCATATTTTGACAAAGTATTTCAAGTGGATTGTGATGCAAGTGGAAATGCAATTGGAGTAGTGTTGAGTCAAGAAGGAAGACCTATAGCTTATTTCAATGAGAAGTTGAACGATGCCAGAAGAAGATATTCAGTTTATGATCAAGAATTTTATGCCATAATTCAAGCCTTGAAGAAGTGGAGACATTATTTGTTGCCTAAGGTGTTTGTGTTGTATACAAATCATCAAGATTTGTAGTATTTGAACAATCAAGGAAAGTTGAATCAAAGACATATGAGATGGGTTGAGTTTTTGTAGAGTTACACATTTGTGTTGAAGCATAGGAATGGCAAGTCAAACAAAGTTGTAGATGCATTGAGTAGGAGAAGGAATTTGCTGACAGAGGCGAGAGTAGAAGTGTTGGGATTTGAAGAGTTGAAGCATATGTACAAGGATGATGCAAATTTTGGGGAAGCTTGGAAAGCATGTAAGGAATCAGTAGTGATAGACCGGAGCCAATGGTTGGATTACTTCATTCAAGAAGGTATGTTATTCAAGGGAAATCAGTTGTGTATTCCGAGGAGTTCAATGAGGGAGAATTTGATAAAGGAGAAGCATAGTGGAGGCCTAGCAAGACATTTTGGAGTGGATAAGGTAGTAGCTTTGGTGAGTGAACACTATTTTTGGCTGCAAATATATAAGGATGTAAGGAAGTATGTTCAAAGTTGCAAGATTTGTCAAGTTGCAAAAGGGAGTAGTCAGAATACTGGATTGTATAAACCTTTGACAGTACCAGAGAGACCTTGGAATGATATAAGCATGGATTTCATATTGGGATTACTAAGAACACAGAGAGGTTATGATTTTATCATGGTAGTAGTGGACAGATTTTCTCAAATGGCACATTTTATTCCTTGTAAGAAGACTAATGATGTTGTGCACGTTGCTGACTTATTTTTCAAGGAAATCGTGAGATTGCATGGATTACCTAAGAGTATAGTTTCAGACTGAGACACTAAGTTCATTGGATACTTTTGGAGGACATTGTGGAAGAAGATGAAGACAAATTTGAAGTTCAGCTCAACATATCACCCACAGACAGATGGACAAATAGAGGTGGTGAACAAAAGTTTGGGTAACTTGTTGAGATGTTTAGTTGGAGATAAGACATGAAGTTGGGATATAGTTTTACCACAGGAAGAGTTTGCATACAATAATTCGGTAAACCGGAGTACAGGGAAGACACCATTTGAGATTGTTACCGAAACACATCCTAGAGGAGTTGTAGAGTTAAGAGACATCAGCATAGAGACTAAAAGGAGTGCAGAGGCAGAAGAATTTGCAGATTTCATGGAGACATTGCATAATTAGGTCCGAAAGCATTTGGAAAGTATGAACAGTAAGTATAAGGAGAAGGCAGATGAGCATCAAAGACATAAGGAATTTTCTATTGGAGATGAAGTAATGGTATAGCTAAGGAAGGAAAGATTTTCAGTTGGTACATACAATAAGTTGAAGATGAGAAAGTTTGGACCATGTAAGATTCTAAGGAAGTTTGATTCTGGAAATGCATATGAAGTGGAGTTACCGGAGTCATTGGGTATATCACCTATTTTCAATATTGTAGACATATATGAGTTTCATGAAGAATTGTCAAGTGGCAGTAGTAGTGAAGTGGATTTGAAGGGGCAGTTACCACACCAGAAACTAGAGGAAATTGAACAAATTTTGGATACCAGAAACGGAAGGAGCACTAGAAACAAGCAATATAAATAATATCTTGTGAAGTGGAAAGACAAACCAGTGGAGGATTCATCATGGATTTCTCAGGCTGAGGTGGACCGTCTTGGTTTTCCTCTTGGCCCTGGAAAGTGAGGGACTCACTTTTCTTCCAACCCCGGGTGTATGATGCAGGAGCATCCTTGGTTGTAAAGCAATCCTGTATCGACCAAAAATAGTTCTTTTCTTGCATTGCATTCAGTATCAATTTCAGTATTTCATTCCGCATTTTAGCGCATTGTTGTTTCTCAGCTTGCAGAGTAGGATATAGCATCTACACATTGACATCTATCACATATCCAGATTTCATATCTTTTACAGTTATCTACTGAAAGTTATCGCTCTCATAATTTCACTGTATTTTCCAGTCAAAGCATTTGGGACCAAACTGGTCTAGTTTCTTAGTGCAGACCTATTCCATATCATGCAGAGCTTAATGGGACACCTTACAAGCATCTTGGGTTCATTGGGACCTATCTTGGAGATTCACAAGTTGTTTCTTTTCGCGTGGAGTTATCTTTACATATTTTTGAGGCCAACCTTCATGTATGATCATTCATCAGGCTCATGAACCCTTGTGGCTGGCACATACCTTTATTGGAGCTTGAGAAGCATATTTATAAGCATTGTAATCATCTAGGATGGAGATTTAGATCAGTTAGTTGTTCATGATTAGATAGATTAATCACATTTTAGCATAAACCCTTCGGGGGCATGTAATAAGGCCTATTGGCCAGTTGTATTGTTGAATGTCCTTGCAGAAGGCCTGTGAGCCCTGGATATTCTCCCATAAGGCATGTATTGCATGTGAGATTATCAATTCAATAAAGTTTCATGTTCGCATATCAATTTCTTGTGTTATTTCCACTATGTTGACTCATTGCTGCATGGTTTAGACTGTTTTGTTTGGAACCCTCCTATCGTGACTGCACCACAAAACCTTAATGAAACATTGAGTGAGGAAACAACTCCTTCACCTTCTCCTTGGAGTATCATTTCGCTTGCTTCAATGATTTTCCCTTGATTCCAACTTGCTAAGATTGTTGTGCTCCTCTTCTAGTCTCCCTTGTCTTCTATTGTAGCACATCCTTTGAAAGTATAACTTGCTTGTCATATACCAAGTTTTCCAAAGAGGGAAGTACTTTCCCTTTTTCTTTTTCACCCAACATGGATGGTTTGTAGGGATGTAGAAAGTCACAATTCATTGTTGAATGCATCTTCACAAAAGGAGTTAAATCAAGTTTGAACACATTGCCCTCAATTGCTTCTAAGATGGCCAATACCTTAGTGGCTTAGTCTTCTTGGCTTGTCCTTACAACCTTTCTTTACGTAGGGATAGCCATACTTGATCCCCTACCTTGAGATTATGCTCCAAATGGTGTTGGTCATGTCTGCTCTTGTATTTCTTTTGAGACCTTTCAAGTTTCAAGTGTCTCACCTCATGAGCTAGATTTTCCAAATCCATTCGATAAATTTCATTGCCTTAGTCACCTTTGCATTCTGCCCATCTTGCCCCTTGGGCTGTTCCAATGCAACATCAAGTGGGCTGTTCTAATGCAACATCAAGTGAACTACCAGGAAAACACCACAAACATTACTCAAATGGTGACTGATTTTTGTAGGAATGGGGTGTTCTATAGTAAGAATGTTGGATGTAGAATAGAGATTCATGCCATGCCTAGGGACAGCTGCTGTTATAACCCCTAATGAGCTGTACCATAGCCTTGTTGACACCTTCATTTTCCCATCTGATTGAGGATGGAAAGCACTATACTTTTGGAGCTTTGTATCCATTTTCTTACAAAGTGAATCAAAATCTGCCAATAAAACATGTATCTCTATCTGAAACAATTGACTTAGGTAGTCCATAGTGCACCAATACATTAGCAAAGTACAAATCAGCTGTTTCTTTCCATGTGATTGTTTTCTTGCATGGAATTAGTAAACACATTCTGTTAAACCTATCCACAAGCACAAAAAGATAGTCTTGTCCATGCTTATGAACAGGTAAACCACCTACAAAATCTGTAGAAATGCTTTCCCATTGTCTTGCAGGTATAGGTAGAGGCATAAACAATCCTTCCTTGTCTTAAGATTTACTAGTGCAACAAGACTTTCAACCTCTAATAAATCTAGGTACTTACAACTACATTTTGGGCCAATACACACACCTTTTCAAATGGGCCATTATCTTACCAGCACTAAAATGAATCAAGGTTGGTTATATGCACCTCCCTCATGAGTAGAATCCTTTGTGGCTTGAGTACACACAATGTTAAGGTAGAAGTCTTCTTCACTCTTAAAAAAATGAGTTTGTGATTGGTTGAACTTTTCCCCAGAATCGGCATCATTGGCATAATCTTCTCCATAGACCTCTTTTATGAATGGCTCAAATTTATACACCATAGAGTTGAAATGGGCTTCAAAGTGTTGAAGTTATGGAAGAACTCATAGGTACAACAATCTATCAGCAAAGATAAAAACCCAGAGAGAGAGAAAGAGATGCAATGAAGAATTGCTATATTGCCACAAAATGAATACAATATGTTACAATACAATCAGATGACCGTAATGTCCCCTTCCTAGGCAGTACCGTTGTGTCAGTGGTTAGCCTATTATCCAGATCCTCGTAGGCTGGCAGATGTGTTTAGAGGATCACTTGAGGCAGTTATCCAGCGTTGGGAACATCACTCCAGCAGTTGATTCAGGTTTGGGCCTTTGCAGACTCTTTCAGAGTGGTTTTTCAGATACTTACTATTTATAGTAAGTCAGGCGGGCAGGAGCTGCTATTTTGGGCAGGGCACCTGGTTCAGCTGGTCAGCTCAGTTTCGACCCAGTTTGTCAGTTTGATGAGCAGATGGAGAATAATGGAGCATTTAATGATTATTAAATAATTATTATTTTGACTTTATGTTATAAAGTCACTTTAATGATATATTAAAATATTAATGATTAATGGCATATTATAAAGTATTTAATACTTTATAATAAAGGAGAATGATTATTATAATGAATAATTATTTATTCATTAAAGGGGACGCCATTATGTTAATATTATTGCCTAAGTCAAAGAGAGGCAAATTAATATTATTAAATGTAATTTAATTGATTTTTTGAGAAGAGGGTCGAATTATTGAGAGAGGTTATATATTCTTTCAAAGAGCAAATCGAACTTATGTGATTGATTATTCGAATTTGTTATCTTTTCTCTCTGAGAGCATTGGGGTTTGAGAAACCAGGGTTTCTGCAGATCAACAGGTTTTGAGGAACGTTCCCTCTTCAAGATCTGACATACTGAGACTGTGGAATATCAGTTGAAGATTGTCAAACAGGGTGACTTCATTCAGAGGTTGCAGTTGTGCTTATTGAATCGATTCAGGAAGGGTTTTGAAGGAGATTATTCATCTAGTTATTTAGAGGCGACTTCCAGAGATCCATTTCTAGTGGCTTGGCACACTTCCCAAGAAAAGTACAAATTCTATTACTTGCCGTACTTCTTTCCCAGAGCAAATCGCTTGGCTTTTTCATCTTCTGTCTTCTGCAAGTTGGACGCCTAGGGTATTTGGAGACATTTCATCAGTTTCGAGGTGGGAGATTGCATCATTTCTTTCAGCTATACCATTTCAGTCTCTCTTTCTGGCGCCTACAAGCTTATCCAGGTTTTCAATAAAATGCTTGCCTTTTTGTCTGAATGTTTAAATATTGCAATGTAATCATCTGGGAAGATTAATAAACCATTTGGCATCGAGATTTGACCCATGTTCTGTAGTTTTTATGCATCTATTATTTTATATTATTTTTCCAGTCATTTCTTGCAAAATCGCAATTTGTTCTTTAATTGCAAAAACACAAAAACCAAAAATACAGAGAAAACCAAACAAAACCTCGGTTTATTGGCCAGAATTGATAGGGTTGAGACACTGGTCTCTTGTAACCGCTTATACAAACAGGGATAAAACCAGACATACTAATTTTATGCCATGCATCTAAATCTTATGAATAAAAGCAAAGGTTACCCACAAGTTTAGGGCGGGGGCGGGGAATGAGTCCCAAGTTTCCACGTTTTTGAAGACTAAAATTAGAGGACGTGGGGGCGGCTATATATAAAATAGGAAATTTTAAATATTCAATAGATAACATGAATAAGGCATACATAATACACATTATAGAACATTAACATATAACATTTGTGTTCAACATTATGCCAATACTCAATAGAGTCAATAGTCAATACGCATTCAAAATTAACATACAGTTACACAAATCATGAAACAACCTCCAACTTATAATTTATAAACTTATCAAAATGCCCAAAGGCTACATTTACCTTACATATGGTTTTTAAAGTTTTTTGGTTTGCTATGAAAATCAAAATACATATTGCTCGTATGTCAAATAGCTAGATACAAGGTACAAAATAAACAAAGAGCACTGCTGCCCCTAATCATCTCTCATAACTGCATCAAAATCAGAGTCATCCTCTGAGTCACTGCCATCGTAATGCTCCTCCTCAGCCAATGGGACCCCAACCAAGCCCTCAGCTGTCTCCTCCTCATCTACGGCGATCCTCACCGGGGATCAGCCATCCCACCAGAGCAGATGCAGTGGGTACTGCAGGTTCAATAGATCTGAAGCCAGAAACACTATGAGCATTTTTAAAAGCTTCTCCACTTTCTACGTCTAGAGGTAAGTCTATTCCTCTTGACGGAGTGGATAAAGCTATACGTGGACCAATTCCTCTCTGCAGCAGAGGAACTAGCAACCTGTGCAAGAAGGCGAGTGGCAAGTATCTTCAACTGTGGTGTATCTCTCCCATGATAGGTCCACCATCCAATAGGGTTCCCTTGAGCTAATATAGCTCTATCCAACCTCGCCTGTGGTTTGCTCAAGTTTGGGCCATTAAGATTAGCAAAGTCTAGAAATTGTGACCGAAGTAGTGAAGCTTGCTTCGGCTGGATAAATCTTTTCAATGGCCCGTGTGAACCCATCTAAAACCTCAGCATCATCACATGGAGGCACCCTACCATCCCTTGGTGCATACCATTTTGGATTTAGAGCAAAGGCAGCCATATGAAGCGGGGTGTTCATTGTATTCCACCTCCGCGTCACAATGGGCCTAATGTGTTGCTCATATAAATCCAAAGTGGGGTCCTTTGCCAAAATAACTTGCCTGATCTTCCCAAGCATAGTGTCAAATGTCTCATATATCTCTCCAAGACTAGGAGAGTCTGTATCAGCATATCTAATGACATCTACAATGGGCGAGATAAAGGAGCAAATATATCTGCAAAATGCAAACAAAAAGTTCAAAATAATTAGTTGACAAGTTATTTGACATGTTAGAAACTTCAAAAGTTGGAACATTGGACAATAAAATTAAAATATTAAAATCAGAAATTTAATATGAAAATCAGCCATCTAATATGTCTTACCTCACATTGGCCCACCAATCATCATCGAGGATCTTTTGTTTGATGCTCTTTCCTTGAGTAGAACTTGCATTAGGCCATCTAGTCCACTCAACATTGACCATCATCAGTTGTAGAGGCTCATGCACCTCAAGCATCCTCTCCAATAGGATGAAGTATGTGGCATATCTACATTCATTAATTCAATGATTCATTAAAAAATAAAAATTTAAAACAAAATCAGATTATGAATACAAATTGAAAGTGAAACAAAATGAAGTAAATGGCATACCTTGTATCAACAGGTTTGAGAAACTCCTTCTTTGAAAATGTCCTGAAAAGAGCAAGTGAGGTGTGGTGGTTGCAAATGAACATCTGAATTTCTCTAGCTTCTGCCACCATTTTCTTCACCCAATCCATCTTCCCTATGTCATTTTCAATGCATGAACACAACATGGGGTCCAAAATATGTGCCTGTAAGTACCCTCCACCATCAACCCAGCCGATTTGCACACACGTGCTGAATCGGTGATCACCTGCACCACATTTGCAGCCCCAACCTCCTCTATGGCATCTCTCAAAATGGAAAATTGGAAGTCAGCATCCTTACGTCTCCCTGAACAATCTACGGCTCTAAGAAAATAAGAACCAGCAGGGCATGTGACTATGACATTGATGAGTGGCCGACGTCTACAATCAGTCCACCCATCCATCACTATAGAGCACCCCGTCCTCATCCATGTTTGCCTCATCTCCTCCATTAACACATTAACTTTGGAGTACTCTTTGTCTAGGAGGGTGGTGCGTAGCTTATGATCTCCAGGGGGTACAAATGAAGGACCAACAGCGACTAAGTCTTTCACCATTTGTTTGAAATAAGAGGAACGGGCCACATGAAATGGAATGGCATGGGCAAAAAAGAATTTGGCAATGGAGGATTCAGAGGTTTCTCGTGCTTGGTTTTGAAACATGGACTCAACTGAGGCTCCCTTATCACCACCAATCACCTTCCTCTTTCCTCTTAAGATAACACTACTACCAACCGTGGAAGGACTAGGAGTAGGAGTAGGCATAGATGATTGTGAACTTGGGAAAGAAGGAGACCCAGTTTGAACCCCACCATCACACTCCATTTGAATTGTTTGACACTCTATAAATAGTGCATCTGTCAATGCAGGACACGCTCTAACTCCATGGCCCACCTCACCCAAAAAATGAGACCTAACTCTAGTGTAGCTGCCCCTAAACTCCTTTTCACAAACATGGCACAACCAAACCCTACTCCCCCCTGAATTTTTTTGTCTTTCACCCATTGCTGTCACAAATTGAAGGAATGGTTTTTCTTTGTCTATTGGGTGTTTTGCATAGTCCTTCATAGCTTTGGTATTGGTTGATGAATGATGGTGTTGGGTAGGGGTTATTTGCTCTCTAGTTTGCCTTCTAACTTGCATTTCAACTTCACTATCACTCCCACCCTCACTGTTGCTCATGTTTTTTGTTTTTAGAATGCAAGTTTTGACTGAAAATGAAAAAAATAAAAAAAATCAGACTATGTATACTTCATATTTTGCAAAAAAATGAAAAAATAAGAATAGTGAAAGAAAATGCATACCTTTTTGATGGATTTGCACTCCCAACAACACTATTTCAACCTCCTCTCCTCCTTCAAACAGCTGCTCCTTCTCCTTCAATGGCTGCAATTTTTTTTCTTCTCAAACCCTTGGCTCCTTACACAAACAAAATGAAAATAATGAAGTTTTAGAGGCCTTCTTTAATTCATAAAGAGTGCAAATGTGTGTCCCTTCGGTGACATCTCAGTCTAGCCCACACACATACATAAGTGGTGTTTTTTCTAAACTTCTTGGCTTTTTTTATAATGTTTATGTGCTTTTAACACGCCGGATCTGGCCGAGGGATCTGCCTCAAATTGGGTCTCAGCTGGCCTTGACTGGAATGGGCTTCCACCACCTCTTTAGGGATAAGGTGTCCTCTCGGCCCCAGATCGCTTCCTCGAAGTTTTGGCTTAAAAGGGGATTCTCGCCTGTTGTCCTCCTCCTGCACTCGACTCGGGATTTGACGCCACCGCAACCTCGATTTTTTTGCCTCCATTGCCGAACTTTCTTTGCTTGCACAAGCTAGACCAGACTTGAAGGCTGGATCGTGATTGTTCAAAGTTGATTGTCAGGCTATTCCTAAGCACTTGCAAGTGCCCATTCTCATGCTAAGAAGATTGTAAAGCAAGATTTCTTCAAAAGAGGTAGGTTTTTGAAGTTTTGATTTTTTTTACATTTTTTCACAAGTGAACTTCAATTCTTTTGTTTTGTTTTTTGGTTATTGTTTTGTTTTACTTTTCATTCCTCTAAATGTCTATAACACATGTTCAATTTTTTCATTTTTTTGAAATTTATTAAGTCTTTTAGTTTCAAATTTAATGAATCAATACCAAAATTTCAATATGTTGTGCCTTAGGTATTCACTATTCCGTATTACAATGGCAACCGGTACCTCCTCAGGCTCAATCCAATCTCGTTTCAAAATAAACCCAGCCTCTCCCCTTTGGAAATATGTAGAAATGGTTCAGCAATTTCCAGGTGGTGGAGGATATGTTTGGATTTGTAGTCATTGCAATGTTCAATATTCGAGCTCATATAGTCGAGTAAAAGGGCACTTGTGTGTGATCCTTGAAACAGGCATCAAAAATTGTCCAGGTGAAAACAACGATGGCATTCCAAAAGATATAGTGTTGAAATATATTGCTGAGCAAGAAAAGGCAGACCAAAAAACAACCAGTGGTAAAACAAGCCATCCTTTGAAGAAAGGATCTCGATCCATGAAACCCCCTACACCACCTTCTTATTTTCCACCTACAAAAAGCCATCCATTTATGGACATCCCTCAAGAGAAAACCATGCCCCTCGTCTTCAACATTGTTCGTTCACCATATTGGCAAAAAAGGTGAAATCTATTAATGAGGCTCCAAAGGGGTATAAGGGCCTAGGTTTTGAGAAGGTGTGTTGCACCTTATTGGAGAAAGAGGTGAAACATGTAGTACACTCTTTGAAGCCCATAAGGGATTCGGGCTGGGTGGATCTAAAACAGGTGACCATAGTTTATGATGGATGAAAGATGCAAAGAAATCTTTCCATTGATCATCGTGTTATTGCTATGTCCCTAAAGGCAATGGAGAGTGCTGAATCAGAAGGATAGGCGAAAGATTTTACCCATTTAATAGCCTATTTTCATCCTTTCGCTGCCATTAGCCATTAGCTGGCCATCAAACAAGTTGGGTGCGTTGTAACCAACAATGCCAAAAATTGTAGGGTTGTCGGGTTATTGGTTGAGAAGTATCCACACATTTTTTTGACACCTTGTGCTGTCCACTCCCTCAATCTAATGCTACAAAAAATTGGATCCAAAATTGAATGGATCAAACAGGTGTATGTCGAGGGCGAAGACATCCAAATGTTTGTCACCAACCACCATATGACGCAAGGAATATTTAGACAATTCTCTAAATTGGGGTTGTTGAAGAAGCACTCTCAATACTTTTAAATTTTTGAATTTTCTTTTAATTTTAATTTTAAAATTTGATTTTGTACATTAAATTATATTTTAATTTTAATTTTGATTTTCAAACAGGTTGCTGAGACCCGTTTTGCCTCCAACACAATTGTGTTGAGACGACTTATAAAGGTTCGTGAGGCACTATGTGCCATGGTAATCAGCCCCAATTGGGTTGTATGGAGGCAATCTAGCAATGAAAGGGAAAATAGGATCAAGCAAAGGATCCTAGATGATGGTTGGTGGGATCGTGTTGAGTATCTCGTCAGTTTCACCGAGCCCATATTGAGCATGATCCGTTACACTGACTTGGATAGACCTTGTTTGGGCGAAGTATATGATGGTATCGACTCAATGATTGAGAAGATGAGATCCATCATCAATGCAAAAGAGGAAGATCCTAAAGAAAAATTCTTCACAAAAGAGCTACGTAGAAATAATGGTTGATAGATAAACAAATGACCACCCTTGCATCTCTTTTGCATTGAGTCCCAAATATTATAGGCCCCTCGAGATACTTTCTCTTCATCAAGAGCTGCTCCATATAGGATGGGTGAAGCGGGCCTGCCATGCTGCAGCAATTCAGAATCTTCACTCCATCGCGTGACTAACGGATCGAAAGGGAGGCCGAAGTTTATGGCTTTGGCATGCCTCAGGAGTGTTGATCATCATGGATGTTCTTCGGTGACAAGCGTAGGTGGAGTTCATAGTTGGTGGTACCTACGGTAAGAATACATGCACCTCCAACCTATTGCAATAAAAGTTTTATCCCAAGTAAGTTTTATAATTTATATTTGTAATTTTAATTTTAAATTTTAATTAATAATTTTGTTTAGTTAATTTTTGTAACTCTTAACTATTTATTAATTTAATTTGGTCTTAATAGGTTGCTAGTTCATCCTCTTCTGAGAGGAATTGGAGCACATACTCCTTCATCCACTCAATAAAACGCAATAGGCCACATTCAAAAAAGGCTGAGGACTTGGTGTATGTGCATTCAAACTTGCGCCTCCTTACACACAAACATAGTTCCTACAAAGAAGGAGACACAAGGAGGTGGGATATTGAGCCAGAGCAGCTTGACTTGGATGCTTCCAAAAGTCACTTAGCTGCACCTGATATTGATGATGACTATCAGCCTGAAGCAACTACTGAGCATGAGAGTGCTAGTGTCAGTGCTAGTGGCAGTGCTTGTGCGAGTGCCACTAATGCTCTTTGTGGTTCTACACAAAATGTAGCATCTAATGTTGCTAATGATGCTGCTTTTTTTGATGACCCGTCTGATTCAGATTGACATTGTAAACACTTGGCATTTTTAATTTTTTATGTTTGAAGTTTGAACTTTAATTTATAATTCTATATCATGACATTTGACTTTTGAGTATAAAGTGGTGGTGTATTTTTACTATGTTATTTGACTATTAATATGGTAGTGTATTCTGAACTTAAATACTGCTGCAAATATGTATATATTTCTGATTTTTATATGTTTTTGTATTACCGAACCCAAAACGAACCCAACCTCAAAAAAAAAATTTCCCGAACTAGCGTATCGGGTTCTCGAACCCGAACCCAAAACCGAACCGGTAACTTAGGTGTGTACATAACCTATAAATTATAAATTTGATTTTTTTAAATAGTAAATTTTAATATTTAAATTTGTTAATATGAAAATAAAATTATAGTATATTTCTTAAATTCTATTTAAATATTTGAATTTGTTAAATTTAATATATTAATAATTTTAGTTTTAAATTAAATAATTTAAAACATTAAATTTTGGTTTATTAAATGTTAATTTAAAATTAATAAAAAATAAAACAAATTAGGCCAGCTCCTCATTGTTTGGTCAGCTAGGTCAGATTGAAGAGGAACAGCTCGCAAAACTACCACTTGACCTACTTTATCGCCCTCAATCATTTTCTGTACCTCTATAGAAATGGAATGGTTTCATGTTCCTTCATTATTCCACCCGATCGCATCTCCCTTTCCAATTTCGGTCTTAAATATTTGAATTTGTTAAATTTAATATATTAATAATTTTAGTTTTAAATTAAATATTTTAAAACACTAAATTTTGGTTTATTAAATGTTAATTTAAAATTAATAAAACAATAAAACAATAATATAAAATAATATTGCTATTAGGCCAGTTCCTCATTGTTCGGTGAGCCAGGTCAGATTGAAGAGGAACAACTCGCAAAACTCAACCACTTTACCTACTTTATCACACTCAATCATTTTCCGTACCTCTATAGAGACGAAATGGTCTCATGTTCCTTCATTATTCCCCCTGATCGCATCGCCCTTTCCAATTTCGGTCTCAATGGGTCCATGAGATTCAATGAAACCTATCAAAAACTTTTAAAAAAATTGCTGCTGAATTTCTCAGAACCATACCCATACTCGTGAGCGGACCAGTAATGAACCTGTACCCTACTGGACCCACACAGGTACGAGGAGTAACCCTTGCGTACCCAGTAACATAGTTCATAAGGAATGGAATAGTAGACATTGAGAAAGTTAGAATGCCCTTGGTTCTGATAGACTACCAAGTGGGAAAAACAATTCAATGCAGTACATAAGAATAAACATTGTTATTGGCTAGGTCACTTTTAAAGCTTAGGGCCATATACACACTACTCTTCATGGTGACTTTTTCCTGTGTGGTGTCAAATAATACAAGTCAATTTATGGTATATACTCATCCGTTTGTCCAAATGTCCAGGTAGGCAATAATCCCAATGCAATCATGAAGTACTTCTTATTGACTAAACTATTTGACTCGGATTTAGATGAGTCCGTGCTAGTATAACTTCTGGAGAAAAGGTAGTATGGGGGCATACCAGCTTAGAGTCTTGCAATCAATGGGTTGCAGACAGGGTGTGAATGTGGGAAGTTCTGCTTGTTGACTACAAGATTTGACCTGGATTTAGATGAGTCTGTGCTAGTATAACCTCTGGAGAAAGGCAGGATGAGGGCATATCAAGTCAGAGGCTTGCAATTAAATTGTTAATGGGTTGCAGACAGGGTGTGAATGTGGCATGTATACACTCAAAGAAAGTAGAGATGAACAAAACAAAATTTGAAATTATAAGGTGAAAGAAGAATACTATGGTTGCTGAGCATGTTGTTTTTTCTGGATTTCAAGTACTTCTCTCGTTTCATATGAAACACAGGAATTATTGTGTTGTTTAAACTGCAGAACACTATTCAGCAGCAAAATGCCCAGATTTTATTTTTTGAAAGAATCAAGTTTTTTCATTTATCTAGTCAAATAATTAAAAATATGAAATTTCTACCTACAAGCTACTTGAATATATTAAGACATGAACAAAACAAAATAAACAAGTAATGACAGGATGAAAGAAGAAAGGCTAAGGACAAATTTTAGTGCTCCTGAGTCCTATGTATTTGTTCAATGAAAAACAGCTATACAATGGAAGGAAGAAGGACACTCGATACTAAGTAGTGATTCTTAAGGACACTTGATACTAAGTAGTGATCCCTTTGAGATTTATCATTTTAATTCCTATTTCTTAATGTGTTCTTGTGTATTACTTGTTCATCTGAAAATAATTTCCATTCTAATATTCTATAGATGATTGGATGTAGAGCATAAGAACTGGTTCATCTGAAAATAAATTCCATTCTAATATTCTATAGATGATTGGATGTAGAGCATATGATCTATCTAAAAGATTTGCAGGAATGCACTTCAAATGTGCTGAAAGATTGTGTTTCTTGTAGTATTTACAAGTTGAAGGTTTTTTTCAATTTAGTTCTATTGTGGGAAAAGTTATTGATCATTGGAAGCCCCCTTTGTGCAGGATTAACTTACAATGGTGAGGATTAGTGTTTTAAATGATGCTCTTAGGAGCATGTATAATGCGGAAAAACGTGGGAAGCGCCAGGTGATGATCAGGCCATCATCAAAAGTTATCATTAAGTTTCTCCAAGTCATGCAAAAACATGGTAAATCAATTTTGAAAAGTTCTTCTGTTTGTAATTGACTTGAGTATGCAGTTTGTCATGGCAAGTTTGCTTTTTCAGGCTTTATAAGTCATGCAAAGAAACAATTTCTTTAGGCATCTGACACATTCATCTGTTTTTTACAGGCTATATTGGAGAATTTGAGCTTGTTGATGATCACAGATCCGGGAAAATTGTTGTAGAGCTCAATGGAAGGCTTAACAAGTGTGGTGTGATAAGTCCTCGTTTTGATGTTGGGGTCAAAGAGATTGAGTCCTGGACTGCAAGATTGCTTCCATCTCGACAGGTAAACTTTCATGGCATAGGTGAAAATTGAATTCACCCATTGCAAATTTGGTTGCCCCTTTACTGAATATAATTAGCAATCTCAGGCATATCTTTTCGTCCCTCAATTTTTGATTTAACTGGCATGATGGATATTTCTCTCTTGTTTACATGCAGTTTGGATTCATTGTCCTCACAACATCTGCTGGCATCATGGACCATGATGAGGCTAGAAGAAAGAATGTTGGTGGGAAAGTGTTGGGATTTTTTTACTAGATTTAACTCGTATTTTTGACATAGTTTGAGGATTGGATAATTGTGGTAGTGAACTAAACCATATTAAAGTTTGGAAGAAATTTAAGGCTGGTGTATTGAATTGAGGAAATGATTTTAAATTTTGCAGTCCACTTAATCATAGGTCTCCTAAATGTTCTTTGCCCTTGTATGCATTAATTCTTTTATATTTGAAGTCCATGGCTTTTTTTTTGGTATATTCCCCAAATTTTATTGGTTTGTGTTTGAGCTTGTGTGTGTATGTGCACTTGCATATGTATGGCATATCTTACTGGACTTGAGGCTAGCCATGCATTTTATATTTAAATTTGGAAAAGGATGCTCTATATATGTTTGTGTGTATGCATATATCATGTGATGTGTGTATATACTTGTGCACTGTATGCATGTATTTGCATCAAGTTCTACTGTTGTATCCATGTTAGTTCCGAATCAATATTTGTGTTTGTATCTTAGTAACTTGGGATTAAAATCTTTCCTTTTTGAGGTTAAGGAATGGAGCCATGGTTGCTTGCTGTTACTAGTTGGAAGGTGCTTTGTGATGTTGCTGTGTTATTCCAGGTTTATTTTTCTTTCCCAACAGGTTAATTATCTGGGTTATCTTCTATATGATTCTGATTTGTCTGAGGAGTTAGGGTCATTATGGCCTTCAAGTTGTAGTGTTCATATATAATGTGTTTCGACCTTCTAATTGAAAGTTTGTCAATGGTGCAAGATTGCATCATCAAAATCCAGAACGTTTTTTAGAGATATCTTACCTCTTAATTAAATTCTATGGTATAGTAAGGTAATTCTGTTTTGTAAAGATATAGCTTGCAGCTGGTCTAAAATTTAGTAATACAATTCTGTTTTGCAAAGATATAGCTTGCTGCTGGTCTAAAAGTGGTTTTGCACACCTGTCTGTCTTCACTGTTATTTGATGAAATGCTCATA
>VDFB02012874.1:0-44711 GCA_007258455.2 Sequoia sempervirens | reverse complement strand
AAAACCATGTCACTACTTAATTGGGACCCAAATATACACTAAAACACTTCTCAACACTTCCTCAAACAACAATTATCCTCTATAATTAGCGCTAGCACACCAGGTCAGCCAAACTTGCACTAACACTAACAAGTGACTCTAAAACACACCTCTCCAGGTCTGAAAACATCTCACGGACCACACAAAAACAATACACAACATCCATACAACATTTCAAAATATTCCACATTATCTTAATATTCACCACAACTACTGCAACTACTTGAAACTAAAGAACACCTTCATTATGTGCAACCAGACACATTGGCACAAGCATCCAACACAAAAAAAAAATTGTAGAACAACTCAACACTTGAAACTTCAAGGGAACATAGATACAAACATCATAAGCATGTTCCCATATCCACAACACCAGAGCCTTCACTACGGAGAAATGTGAAGAAATTTCATTTCTCCCAGACACCCTATTTCACTAGATAGACATACTGTCAAACACATCTTCCATTGTAGTACTATCCAAAACTAGAAACTCTAGATATGATACCTTTGAATACCTCTAATCATCACTTCCAAATCACATGAGCATATATTCAATCATGAAGAAATGCAGAGAAAAACATTGAACACCACTTTGTCACACTGAACTCTCTTTTATTCAAATTTTCTCAAAAGCACTTGGAAACCAAGTGAATCAACTTTATCACTAACATTACTAACATCTCTACAAAAAATATATAGCATATGCAACACTTTCCAACTGTAACACTCTTCCCCAAACACAAGTCAAGCCAACAACCTCTACAACTATACTAAAGTAAGACATCAATGATAACACCAACACGTGTTGGCATCAATACCAATAATTATATCTACATATAATCAATACCAGTAGCATTCCAACACTCTCTTAAAACACAGGTTTGACATCAATGACAACACCCATGCAACTCACAAAGAACTCAAGCTTCCAACATCTCCAAACTTCCGACAATTTCCCCCTTTCTCATTGATGGCAACACCTGCTTTCTAAAAAACTATCAACAACAAAAGCAACCAACAACAATACTGCAATAAGCAGTACTCCCCCTTACTAGTAAAACTCTTTACTCTTCATCCTCTCTCTTCATATAATTCTTAGATCCTATAACACCTACAAACACTGAAAATTGGCTTAGGCCTGCGACTGCATTTTTCATCATCAATTCAAGATACCCGCAAAATGATTAAATGATTCTATCATTTAATTATAACTTAACATCCTAATTACTCTAATTAATTAAATAGTTTTAACTATTTAATTAATTCATTTCATTTTTCTTCTAAAATTGGTTAATTAAGTAAATTAAATTAATTTAATTTAATCACGTCACTAATTAATTCTAATCTCTTTTTTTGATTAATTAAATAAGTTTCCTAAATTATTTTAATTCCGGCATTTAAATTAAATCTCTTCTTCTTACTAATTAAATAAGTTTCCTAAATTTATTTAATTTCCCACATTTAATTAAATAAATGATTATTCATTTAATTAATTAATTCTATCTTCTCATTTAAAGTGCTTCCTTAAATTGAATATTTCATTTTGATTATGGAATCATGTACACACAACTTCTTCCACAAAGAAAGGAATTAATTTTATAATTAATTCTTCTATTTGAGCACATGTCTCCTAAATTTTCAATCTAATATCTTATGCATAATTCTCTCCATTCTTGACTAACACTGTCTCTCAATTCACTCACCTAACTAATTTTTCATCTCCTTTTGACTCACACACTCTTTTAGTTACATCTCTTGACTAATCAATCAAATTAGCTAACTATCCAATCAATTTAATCAATCAAATTAGCTAACTATCCAATTGATCTAATTAATCAAGACACTTAATTATTCAATCAGATCCTCACACTCGATCTAGACCATTCTAATGCAAATCAATTTTGATCATCGAATCTGTGAAGCTTCTATAAAAGAATATTTTTAACTCTATTTTTGGGTAATCACAATCTTCAAAGTTTTGTTGTCAAAGTACTTATAGGCTAATATTGCACACTCATGATCTAAGTGCATTTGAGTATTTCAAAGAAAATTTGAGGAGAATAATGGAGATGAGTCAAGAAAGCATGGGAATTAGGTGATATTCTTCTTGTTTATTGAATTCTTTTGTGGCATTGCACTTCATTATCGATTTGGGGATCTTAGCATGATCTAGGAAATTTGTGATTGTTGTCATTTTTATGCTTTCTTTGTTCCTAGTTATTTTCCCTTATCACATTTGGTGAACCTGATGTGAAGTCACAGACTTCGAGAAAATTCATAGAAAACTTGATTTTTGCAGGAACAGGTATGGAACAACGCATATGTGGCACGAAATGATGCATCTATGGCTTCTTGTGACGCATCTGACTATTGAAAATAAATTTCTGAATTCTAAAATTCTGAGTTTTGATTTTAATGGTTAAATTTTGCTATTACTAATTTAGAGTTTATAGCATGTGATCTGTTGGAGTTAACCTAGTTTTTGCAGGATGGTTGACAAAAGAAAAAATACAAACTTTCAAACTTCTAACATGTGGTTTTGCAGGACAATTGTCGAAGAAAAAAAAACAAATCTAAAACTTCTATTTTATCTTGCTTTCATTCATGTTTGGAGTCTACACATAGGATTTATTTTATTAATTAGACGGCTAATTAACCCTGCTTTGAGTCTTCACATAGTAGGTTGTTATTAATTAGGGTGGATTTATGACTATATTTTGTGCTTGATAAGGTTGGTAGGTTCATATGCTCTCACTTTGGGAAACCTCAGTGATCAAAAAAATAGACCCATCCTTATTCTATGTTACCCTTTAGAGAGTTAGACCTGCCCTCTTGGGTTGTGAGAGGGGACGATCCAACCGGAAATGAGCTAAATCCAAGATACTCCCGACAGGTATATAAATGTGAATGCTATTAAAAATCATAGCATTACAAGTGTGGATGTTTTATGCAGACAAGTGATTCCCTTAGTACTTGCATGGTACGTTAAAACTTGTAGAGCATAACCTATAGAGGTTGGGAGTCCTCCTTATCAGATCTAATCTTGCCTCATGTATAACCACCTGAATGGGTGCCCTGATTAAAAACCTTTTGTCTAGATTTCCAAAAACCTTTTATCTACTAGTGTAAGAATGATCGTTCCCAAGCCAACCCATATTATAGACACAGTCTAGTAGTAGAGATGACAAATTCCTTGTTCATGCAGGAATCTGGATCTTGGTAAGCCCAAGAAGTGAGTGCATTATAAGGGGGAGCCTATGCTACCAAGATCCTAATTCATCCACTCTAGATAGTGTGATTGGAGGAAACTCTAAGTGGGAGTCTGGTGGATATTGTCCTTGCCAACCTTAAGATTGTAATTATCTGTTTATTTATTTCAAACTCTCTGCTTGGCATATCTTATGGTGTGTTCAATCAGATCTGATCAAACAAAAACATCTAATAATCAATCTTAAACAAATCAAAAATTTGTCAAAACCTAGGACCAGTTCACTGATCAACGTATATGATGCACAGAATGACGCATCTGATATTTTGAGTCGCATCTGACATTCTAAGTTGCATCTGACATTATAAGTCGCATCTGACATTCTAAGTTGCATCTGACATTCTAAGTCGCATCTGACATTCTAAGTCGCATATGATATTCTAAGTCACATCTGAGATTTTGAGTTGCATTTGGAATTTTGAGTCGCATCTGACATTCTGAGTGGCATCTGACATTCAGAGTCGCATCTGACACATTTTGTGATGCATCTAATCTTCTAAACTGTATTTTTAGTCTAGAATGATGCATCTTCTTGTCATAGAAAATCTTACATTTAACAAACTGAAAACTCAGAAGATTTACTATAGGATCTCATTAACTGATTTACCCTCTACTGTAAACTTGATCTAGACCTGTGACCTACTCATATTTAGGTTCATCCTTAGTTTTTCTAATAGTTTCATCATTGTATTACCTACATCATCCTTAGCATACCTAGGAGAATCTGTGTGCATAACACTTTGTAGACCTTAGGGTAGATAAACTATCTTACCTTGATTGAAAATAGTGATTCAAATACAATTTCCCTTGACATATCATTTTACAATTTGTCCTTTGTCATCTTAGTGGAGTACCTCAAACTCACTAGGCTAGTTTGAACTCCACCTAGTCAACCATTATGTTTTTTATCCTAAAACATCATTGGAAATTCTAGTTGGAACCTTGCATCAAACTTGGTTAGTTAGTGACTCATCCCTTAGTTATCCAAAGATATTGATATATATTTTGCATTATACCCTAGTCTTTGCATGTCATAATTTATGCCAAAAAGACCAAAAACATAGCTTAACATTCATATCCTAGATATATGCATTTTAGACATTATCTTAAGTCGTACCTTAGTCATTGCATGTCATACTTTATGCCAAAAAAAAAACCAAAACATAGCTTATACTCTCACATCTTAGGTAGTTGCATAGCCTACAATTCACATCTACGTGTCATCCTTTTTTGAGCAAGTCTTATCTTATGGTCCAGACTAGATTACAAAAGAGACGATTAGAAATGGAGCCTTCATGACAACATGAGGACCTTTAGAATCCCACTAGTGAAATGAACCTTAGTCCTACACCTTACTAGGTCAATAACAATACCACACACATTGGGTCAACATCACAAGAACCTTCAAGGTCTAAATCATATGTCAACCCATTTAAAAACTTCCTCATAAGAGATGACCAAGGTCGTATCACTATTGAGGAACTTGAGGCAACAGCCCAGGATCCTAAGGTTGTTGAATTTTTTTATGATCTCATCATGCTCAACCCTCAGAGATTTTTAGCCAAACTCCTAGAGGATGGAGTTAAATTACCACCTGGATTTGACATAAACACACTACAAGTGGTGCCTTCACCAAGAAATGTCTCAAACCAAAACCAAGGTCATACGACACATATTCCACATAATGTTATACCTCAGGTAAACCTTAATATACCTTTAGGAGGAGCTACACAAAGTCCTTCAACAATTCACACTACTCCCATTTTTTGGATGCCCTTCACACCTGCACCTATAGCATCATCTTTTGCATAGTCCATGACACAGGCTGCAACCCAATCAACATCAGCACCTATAACACAATCAATAGCACAACCGATACGCACTAATCCATTTGGGACCTCAACAAACACCATGAATACTTCCTCAAACAATCCTTATGGATGCAAGAGAATAATATATTCAGGTTCAAGACCCACACCCACAGTTAATGTCAAGGGTACCACATATAGTCTTGCTATCCCCAAAAACAGTGCTACACAAGGACAACAAGGCACACATATGTTGTCTCATGTGAATTCAACACAACCAGGATTTTGATCAAACATCAAACACATCAAACACATCACAACAAGGTACCCATGTACAACCCAGAAGTCAAAACACACAAGGGAAACCCAACATGAACACCTCGTATACATATATACCTCAGGTACAACAACAAATTCCTTCATACACCTACCATGTGCCTACACAAAATGAGAGACCCAACAATATGAATGATCTACCAAACCCACACGTGGATGCTCTAACTGCATAAATGCTTGCTTTATAGAAACAAGTTGAGAACATGTAAGTAACAACCAAAAAATCCTACAACATGCACGACTTGCACCCATACCCCTTTGATAGGAGTATCTACATGCCTCCTTTTCCACAAGGATACACAATTCCAATCTTTTCAAAGTACAAAGGGACAGGCAACTCGATAGAGCACATCAGAGAATTTAGCATGGCTTGTGTTGACATTTCCTTAGAGCACACATACTTGATGATATTATTCCCTAGAAATCTTACGGGTCTTTCACTTGAGTGGTTTTCATGATTACCTGGGGGCATAACAACATGGTCTGAGTTAGCCAACAAACTTGTAGACAGCTATGCCTTTAACATTAAAAATGATATCACATTAGCCACCTTGTGTACCTCAAAACAAGAAGAGGGAGAGTCCTTTATCAAATACTTCCAGAGATGGAGAAACTTGGTGAGCCAATGTTAGGTAGAGATCCCTAAAAAAAAAAAAGGTGGACATGTTTGTCGAAAACCTCCTAGATTCTTTAAAAGACCCCTTGCAAGTTCATTGTTATGCACACTTTGTAGACCTAGTAGAAAAAGGAACAATGATTGAGAAATCACTTGTCACTAAGGGCACCCCTAGGCTCTCTAAGAGTACAAACAATCAACACACGTTCAATGACAAAAAAAAATATTGATCTCAAAACAAAAATGTCACAAATGACAGGGTTGTGGATACCAAAGCTATAAACAAAACTGGTCTTGTTGTCACTTTAATAGGACCTAAATCCTCAACAACTACACCACAAACCCCTACACCAACAGCAAATTCCATATAAAAAAATTAGGAACTAGGACCACAGAGACCACCTAGGCAATACATTAAACGCGGATACACTCCCATCAGAGAACCCATTGAAATGGTACTGAAAAAACTTGTTCAATCAGGTATCATATAACTACAGGAACCCACGTTTTACATGTCTAATTTTAAACCCTCTTGGTGGGATGATAATGCCTTTTGTGAATATCACCAAGGTGAAGGACATAAAACATACGCTTGTAGACAAATGAAAAATATTATTCAAAACCTTATCAAAGACAAAGTAATCAAGGTAGAGGGAAAAAAACACACTTCCAATCAAGATCACATGATAAATAACTCAAACAATTATATGGCTATTGGCTATAATTACAACAAAATCCTCCATCTTTGAGCTGTAGACAAACATATCAACACCATTACCATCAAGAAGACCCCAGAGTGTGCTATAAACACTTGCGGAACTATAATAACCATACTTGCCCATTTTCCTCCCTAGTAGTCCCAAGCTAAAGGTCATTTTAACTTGCTATATTATCTAGAGAAAACCCCAACACAAATACCCATATTGGAACTACTACACACATCACTTGAGCATAGGGCCATCCTAGATAAGATGATGAAAGAAACCTCTATCCAATACAACCTCAACGTCAACCGATTTCAAGCCATGGTTGGATTCCTTGTGAGCTCTCACATTGTTACCTTCTCTGAAAAAGACTACTCAACCCAAAATATGAACCATAATGACTCACTACACATTGAGGCCTTCATCCATAAAAATAAGATCAAACGAGTCTTGATAGACGGCGGAGCGGGATTGAATGTTTGTTCCTTAAATTTGGTTAAGGCACTGGGTTTTTCTAAAGCATGTGTGGATAAGATAAAGAGCATAGTCAATGAACAATCCTCCCAAGGCATATTAACACTTCCACTCCCAGTGGGACCCATAATGATTGATACGACTTTCCAAGTATTGGATCTGGAAATCCCTCATAATCTTCTCCTCAGTCAACCATGGATTCATGCCATGAAGGCCATTCCCTTCACATATCATCAATGCCTAATTTTTTCCTACAATGACACTAAAATTACTATCAAAGGTGACCCTGATCCCTTTGAGTATTGCATTAACCTATGAGGAGTCTTTGAACGTCAGGTACCACTTAACCATGAGGCCTCGGTGTCAAACTCATCCAAATACATTGATCCCTCAACACTCACTAGGACATTTGATGTCCCTCTATCATCTGCATCCACATCCTCTATTTTTGTTGCCAAATATCTAAACCCTAAGATCCAAATATGTGATATGGGATGTGGAGAATACCACATGAATAATTTACCAACAAACGACAATGTTATTGCTGCCAAAGCCGTCAAGATAGCTACAGAGGGAACACAAAAAGATGGTCGTGCTTGGATTGAAACCTTTTGGGATCCTGATACTACATCCACATTTTTCCTATTTTCTTTCACTTCATCCTCCCATGTCCATGATAACCTAGTACTTGATCATGATTCTATTGAGGGTATCCAATCATCATCTTTCCATCCCACCTTCCCTGGGCTAGGATATGTATCTCCTACTGTCGCCTCTACCAAGTCACCTTTCCAAGTCATCAAGGATGTGCAAGCTTCCTTTGACGTTAGCAATACAGAAAAGGATAGTCCCAAAGATTCTACTGATGACATCGCCACTCCCATTTGTCCACTAGACATTCTTTTCACTTCACCTATTTCATCCATCTCACTCACATCCATTCACATCAGAGACATGGCTCAACAAGTCATGGCTCAAGAAAAGAATAAAGGAAAATCTCAAATGAATGACCTATCTTTAAAAGGAGATCAAGAATCAGGAGAGATAATGAAAATAAAGGAAGATCAAGACAAGTCCTCTAGCCATCATAAAAATCTATTGGACCAATCAAAAATACAAGTTAAGAATGAGCAAGAATTTCAAGAAAATTCCTCTATCCAAAATCAAAAGCTATCAGAGAAATCAAAAATAAAAGTCAAAAGTGAAAACAAGCAAAATTCGATCTCCAAGTATGCCTCTCCATCAAAAATCATTGGGGGCATCTATCAAAGAAAAAGGTCAAGAAAAGAGCTTGTTGTTCCATGGTCTCTATCCACGTCACTCTCACTCATACCATATATTCCATTCCACTCATCCATGTTCACATATCCATCATATCATCCCACCTTCATTGGCGATGTCTTTCAATGTGTCTTTGACAACGACCCCTTCACATACTCTAACTCATTGGTCACCCAAACTCCTTTTCATCTGAAGCCTAGTGGCCCACGTAGTGTGCACATTAGGGATCATACCATGGCCTCTTCATCTACTACTTCTATCATTCGTCATATTTTCCACTTACATTCTACATCCAAATCAGGTCCTTTTGTCCATCACAGTCATCTAAACAAGGTCAAGGCATCATCATGACGTATTAGTTTTACACAACTCCAAAAAGCTCGATTGAAACCACAAAATAAAAATAATAATTAAAATAAAAAAATAGTAAAGAGAAATAATCCATCCAACAATGAAAACCATCTCAATGGCGTATTGGATAAGTACCATGGTGAAAACCTAGCAAACAGGCGCCATGTGTAGACAATATTCTCTCTGTTATCTATTATCACTTCACGGGGTCTTTTCACCTTCACCCATATTAATATAATTGTCCCTCCTTCATTCCACGACACCCACAATAGGAGTAGTTACTAGTCCTATGGCTTGAGATTGGTTGACACTTGCAACATACCATGCAAAATTATTCTTACCATCCAATCCCACATAGTACCTGACTAGGGGCAAATAACTAACACCCATTCTTGGTGGAATAAGCCTCTAGATCTTCAAGACCTAACACACTTGGAAAACACAAAAATATTCAAAAAACATGTCAAAAATGTGAAAACATTTAGAAAACATGTCAAAAATGCAAAAGCATTCAAAAAATGTCAAAATCCAAAAAAATCCAAATAATCAGAAAACTACAAAAACAAAGTCAACGTCTGTCGTGTCACTATTTGTCATTGTCAAACTACGTTGCCTCTGCGATTGGACATAGGAAAGGCCATCTGTCGATGTGCCCCCAAGGCATTAGGTCAATCCTTTAGGTTTTTCAAATAAATAATGAAATCATGACTCATTCCTTTGTCCATAAAACAAAGTCAATGGTCATGTCAAACTACAAGGTCTCTGCGTGTATAATGTAGGCAAGGCCATCAATTGATGATCCCCCGAGGCCATACTAGGTCATTCCTTTAGGGTTCATCACATTCACTATCACACATATCAGATATCTTTAAATAAAACAAATCTTTTTCAGTCAGTCTTGTCGATCAAAGTCTAGTCGAACTACGTGGTCTTTGTGTGTTTAACATAGGCAAGGCTTAATAGCCCCCGAGGCCCTAGATGTCAATCCTTTTAGGGTTTTTCATTTCGTTCATATCACATGGTCATACACTAAACAACTCAAATGCAAGGTCAAAAAAAGCACACAATTCAACCAATTGACAATCAATCTAACATCAAATCTATCACGTCAATCATTTGGGAGTCTTCAAGATGTGTCCTTGACATCAGACTCTTTTCTGTCAACCAATTTATTCAAGATATGTCTTTCCTGAATCAACATCAAATCTATCAAATCGGTCATTTAAGAGTCTTCAAGATGTGTCCTTGATGTCAGACTCTTTTCTATCAACCAATGTATTCAGGATATGTCTTTCCTGAATCAACATCAAATCTATCAAATCAATCATTAAAGAGTCTTCAATATGTGTCCTTCTTGACATCAGACTCTTTCTTTTCAACTACGGGTCTTCATTATGTATCTTTCTTGATGTCATACCCTATCATGTCACCTATTCAGGATGTGTCCTTCCTGAATCCTGACCTTGGCAATAATCAGATTCGACATTTCAATTTTTCTTAGGATGTGTCCTTCCTAAAGAATGACCAGTCAGACTCGTCATCACCAAGTCAACTTGTGGAAAACAAACAAAGATCTGACACACATTTCTTGACAAGAATTTTTCATTTATTTTTAAATGATTTAATCTAATCATGTAACTAGCCACCTCGATGATGTCCTATGACGGATTTAGAGGAGCGACAATGTTACATGAGCATATCTTGCTTTTTGTCTTATCTTTTTCAAATTGTCATGTCACTAGCCACCTCAAGGATGTCCTGACAATAGGATTTAGAGGAGCAATGTATCATGATGATTGTCTTATCTTTTTGAAATTTTCATGTCACTAGCCACCTCAAGGATGTCCTAAAAATAGGATTTAGAGGAGCAACAACATATCATGATGATTTTCTTATCTTTTCAAAGTCGTCATGTCACTAGCCACCTCAAGGATGTCCTGACAACAGGATTTAGAGGAGCAATGACGTATCATGATGATTGTCTTATATTTTCAAAGTTGTCATGTCACTAGCCACCTCAAGGATGTCCTGGCAATAGGATTTAGAGGAGCAATGACGTTTCATGATAGGTTTTCTTTGGATTGTTGTTTGTGGTTTGTCTCGACAAAAAGATTGGGAACAATTGGGTTCCTAAGTATGAGTCACGACAATCCTTATCTGTGACTATTTGTTTTCAGCAAAGGCATGGCATTGCACACCATTGGTCTACCTCATATCATGGTGTTTCTTGTCCATTGCAATAAATCGCCCAATGATGATTAAAATGCAAATGCTTAGTATAAGGAAATCAAAGTGATGACATATCTTTCTTTCACGCTAACATAAATCATCTTCAAGCTAACAATATTCTTCCATCGTCTTCAAACTAACTGATTTCTTTCACCACCATCGAACTTTTGGCTATCCAATTACCCAATCAGGACAATTTCCAAAAAAAATTGATTTTTTCAAAAAATTGTCATTTTTCCCAAGGGGTCATACCCTTACCTATTTCACACTAAGGCACAACTAGGGCATGTTATTCATTATTCTTTGACACAATGTCAAAATGACATTATGTCAAAGAGGGGAAAAATGTAGACACTAAAAAATGGCTTAGGTCTGCGACTGCATTTTTCATCATCAATTCAAGATAGCCGCAAAATGATTAAATGATTTTATCATTTAATTATAACTTAACATCCTAATTCCTCTAATTAATTAAATAGTTTTAACCATTTAATTAATTCATTTCATTTTTCTTCTAAAATTGGTTAATTAAGTAAATTACATTAATTTACTTTAATTGAGTTGCTAGTTAATTCTAATCTCTTCTTTTGATTAATTGAATAAGTTTCCTAAATTTATTTAATTTCCCACATTTAATTAAATAAATGATTATTCATTTAATTAATTAATTCTATCTTCTCATTTAATGTGCTTCCTTAAATTGAATTATTTCATTTTGATTATGGAATCATGTACACACAACTTCTTCCACAAAGAAAGGAATTAATTTTATAATTAATTCTTCTATTTGAGCACATGTCTCCTACATTTTCAATCTAATATATCATGCATAATTCTCTCCATTTCTGACTAACTCTCTTTCTCAGTTCACTCACCTAACTAATATGTCATCTCCTTTTGACTCACACACTCTTTAGTTACATCTCTTGACTAATCAATCAAATTAGCTAACTATCCAATCAATCTAATCAATAAAATTATCTAACTATCCAATCAATCTAATCAATCAAGTCACTTAACTATTCAATCAAATCCTCACACTCGATCTAGACCATTTAATGCAAATCAATTTCAACAGTCGAATTTGTGAAAATTCTATAAAAGAAGCCTTTTAACTCTATTTTTGGGTAATCACAATCTTCAAATTTTTGTTGTCAAAATACTTATAGGCTAATATTGCACACTCACGATCTGGGGGCATTTGAGCATTTCAAAGAAAATTTTAGGAGAATAATGGAGATGAGTAAAGAAAGCATGGGAATTAGGTGATGTTGTTCTTGTTTATTGAATTCTTTTGTGGCATTGCACTTCATTATCGATTTGGGGATCTTAGCATGATCTAGGCAATTTGTGATTGTTGTCATTGTTATGCTTTCTTTGTTCCTGGCTATTTTCCCTTATCACAACACCTACATTCTAGATCACTCTCCTCCTTTGCTCCTTAGACAATACTTTTCCATACTCTCCCCCTATGGTCTTTAGACCATATTCACTTCTACAATTCTCTCCATGCTTTTTAGATTCTCTCTCCCCCTTTGACATCAATGGAAAAGGGCCATAGAGTCATCCAACTCTTTTTCTCCCCCCCTTTGACAACACCTGCACCTTATCTACATACACCACTTGCAACACCAACAAGCAATTGCACTCAATTTTTCTACACTTTTCAGCACTATCTAGCAACCATTACTACCTACTCCCCCTAAGAGGTATCCTTCAGCATCAATCCAATACCAAGAATGTATCTTGAAATGCTTCTTAGACATATGCACATACTTATGCATCTAGTTGAAAGAATGAGGGGAAATAACCCCTAACTTCTCCCGAAGATACTTAGAAGTATCTTTTGGAAGAGCCTTTGTGAAAATATCAACAATTTGATCCTTAGTAGGCACATACTCCAACTTCACCTCATTCTCTACAAATTTCTCTCTCAAGAAGTGATACCGGATTGAGATATGTTTTGTTCTTGAATGCATTACCGTATTCTTTGAAATATTGATTGCACTTGTATTATCACACATGATAGAAATAGGTTCATCATATGAAACTCTTATATCCTTGAATGTTTGCTTCATCCACAAAACCTATGTACAACATGATTTTGTTGCAATATATTATGCTTCCGCAGTAGATAATGATATTGAATCCTACTTCTTACTTAGCCATGAAACCAACTTGCTTCCAAGAAAGAAATCACACCACTTGTACTTTTCCTATCATCTGCACATCCAATCCAATCGACATTTGTATATGCACTCAAGGAGAAGTCAGTATACTTAGGATACCACAAACCATAATCTAGAGTTCCCTTCAAATATTTGAATATCCTCTTCACTACTACAACATGAGATTCTCTGGGATCTTCTTGAAATCTAGCAACAAGACAAACTAAATGCATGATATCTGGTCTAGTTGTAGTAAGGTATAACAGTCCACCAATCATTTATCTATACTTGCTTTGAGTTTTCTTAAGAGATTCATCATTCTTGTTCAACTTACAACCAGTAACCATACGAGTACATACTGGTTTAGAGTCATCCATTCCAAACTTCTTCAACATTTCCTTTATATACTTAGATTGTGATATGAATATACCTTTCTTTGATTGACTAATCTACAAACCAAGGAAGAAATTCATCTCCCCACACATTGACATCTCAAATTCTTTATGCATTTCCTTTGCAAACCTTTTGCACATACCTTCATTTTCTTTGAATATTATGTCATCAACATATACTACCACAATTAGGATTTGTTCTCCTTCGACTTTGAAATAAATATTGCTATCTACAGTACTTTTATGAGTCCTTGCTTCAACAAGTACTTATCTAACCTTTCATACCAAGCTCTGGGAGCGTGCTTCAGTCCATATAATGCTTTCTTCAATTTCTAGACCATACTAGCATCTTCTGACAACTAAAAACCTTCTGGTTCTTCAATGTATACGTCTTCCAATTCACCATTCAAGAATGCATACTTTACATCCATCTAATATACTTTGAAATATTTATGTGCTACAAAAGCTAAAAACATCCTGATAGCTTCCATTCTTGTAACTGGAGCAAAAGCTTCCTAAAACTCTATACCTTCAACATGTGAGTAACCCTTATATGCTAGTCTAGCCTTGTTCCTGACAACTTTTTCGTCTTCATTCAACTTGTTCTGGAATACCCACTTAGTACCAATCATATTCTTGTTTGTTGGTCTTGGGACCAATTCCCAAGTCAGATTCTTCTCTATATATTCTAACTCTTCCTTCATTACTTTGATCCAATTTTCATCCTTGCATTCCTAAGTCGTTATTTTTGGTTCCACCTCAGAAAGTAAATAGAAATTTACTTGTTCTTCTATCATAGCATCTTTTCTCCTTATCATCACACCTTTCCTCTTATCTCCAATGATCTGATCTTCTGAATGATTCTTTTGCACATACTTAGGATTCTTAAGATTCTTTTCCAGAGCTTCTTCCTCTTCAACTGTCAACTCTTTTCCTTTATCTTCAACCTTTTCTTCTTCATTGCAAGGGGATTCATCAGATTCATATCCTTCTATTAGTACTAAACTTTGATGTGGTTCTTCATCCACTTTGACACTTGCACTCTCAAAAATATTCTTCAACCTTTTGTTGTAGCACCGATAGGCCTTGCTTCTTATAGAGTATCTAAGAAATATTCCTTCATCAGATCTTGCATCAAACTTTCCTAAGTTTTCTTCATCTATTTTGATATAGCATTTGCTTCCAAAAACTCTGAAATATTTTATAGTAGGAGGTTTACCATACCATAACTCATCAAGAATCTTTGAACCGTTCACTCTTGTTTGACCTCTATTAAGAATGTCGACTATAGTATGAATTGCTTCTCTCCAATAGACATCCCAGAGATTAGCTTCCTTTATCATTGTCCTAGCTACTTCCTGAACCATTCTATTTTTTCTTTCCATAATTCCATTCTATTGAGGAGTTCTAGGGGCTGATAAATGCCTTCTTATTCCATGATCTTCACAAAAATTGTTACCACATGAGCTTCTAATTTTGGTAGGTCCACATAGATCTGTATGCATTAACTCCAAGGGACCTATGGTAGAATATTCCTTTGTCTTGAATATTGTCTTTGTTTTCTTTCCAACTTGACATTCTTTGTAGGTTGCATTGATAGGCTTAGTAATCTTTATCAAACCTCTCACAACATTAGTATAACTTATCCTTACTAGGCTATCAAAATTAATGTGACCCATTCTTCTATGCCATATCCAACTTTCATTAGTTTGAGACATAATCCCTTTGCACCACTACCTTTATGTTGATAGACATTACCTCCTATCCTTGTTCCAATAGCAACCAAAATACTAGAGCTTCATTTTCTATTTTTACAACCACCATTATGAAATACAAGATTATATCCTTTGTTACACATTTTTCCTACACTTAAAATATTATGTCAGAGACCCTTGACATAAAGACCATCTGTATTATACTTGCCATCAAAACTAATTGAACCTTTTCTATAAATCTTAGCAAATGTATCATCACCAAACTTAATAAGACCACCATCATACTTTTCAAGCTTAAAAACTTACTCTTATCACCTGTCATATGATGTGAGCATCCACTGTCAACGATCTAGTAATTCTTCTCTTCTCTAGCATCAAAAGCAATCAGCATAGTTCCTTCAATGTTATAACCTATTTTTGGAGCACTCTCCTTCACACATCTTGCAAGATTAGTACAATTAGTTCCAACATTTAAATCCATGAACAAGCATTAATCACTTACTTCATCTAAATAATTTGTTTCTTCATCATCAGACACACCATTGTCCTTTTCAACATAATAACTCTTCTTGATAAATCTACCCTTCTGATCCTTTTGTTTGTCATTAGTAACTTTGGTTGGACATTTAGATGCATAATGACTTATCTTTCCATAATTAAAACATTTGAAAGGTAGCTTACCTTTGTATTTTCCAGTAGCCTTTTTCAATCTTCTCACAAATTTTGCTTCCACCTCATCAAGATCGTCTGGATATGATCCATCGTCCTTTTCCACTTTGAAAATTTTAAAAGAAGTTTCCTTATTTTTAGTATCTTGACCAAACTCTCTTATTTCAAAAGAAGTTAAAGCACTAAACATTTGATCTCTAGAATAATTATCCAAATTATGAGCTTCTTCAATAGAAAAAAGTTTAGGACTATAAGCTTTAAGCAGGGTTCTTGATACCTTTTTTCACAACTTCGCTTTCATCCAACTTTCCACCAAGACCATTGATGGCATTGAAAACTTCATCAACTCTGAGCAGGTAGGTAGTAATATCTTCATCTTCAGACATCCTTAGGGTTTCAAATCTGGCTTTGTAGTTTTGCATCTTTGCTTGTTTGACCTTGTCATCTCCTTCATAGATACCTTCCAGCTTTGTCTAGATCTCTTTAGTAGACTTCAGACTTATCACCTTTCCAAGTTCAAAATCAAAAAGACCACTTAGGATTGCATTCCTTGCTTTTCCATTGTTTTTATAATCCTTGATATCATCATCACTTGTTGGACCATTTGCAGGAATAGTATAACCTTTTTCTACAAACTTCCAAACTCCAAATCCAAGAGAAACCATAAAATACTCCATCCTAGCTTTCTAGTAGGTAAAATGTGCTTCATCAAACAAAGGAGCTTTGACACCTTTCTTGTGTGCCATTTAGATCTACCTCAAGTGGTTAAGCTTCTTCCTAGGAACAATAGCTCTGATACCAATTGTTAGATGCACAATACAACTAAGGGGGGGTGAATCAGTTGTATACTTTAAAACATCAAAAATACTCATCAACATTCAGATATGCATTAGCCCTTTAACCCTTTACAACTAGTAAACCCTTATCATGCTTTAACAAAATGTAAAAATATGAAACAGTAATGAAAACACATCCAAACACATAAGAAAACTAGATTCACATGGAAAAACCAAGAAGGGAAAAACCACAGTGAGGATTAGCTCACTAATATATGAATTGCAACATCGAATACAATAAGGCTCATTACCAAGGGCTCACTACCTAGAAAGATAGAGAAAGGCTCACTATCGGCGGCTCAATGCCAAAGGACTCATTGTCCAAAAGAAAGAAGAATAGAAGAATGGGTGGCTCACTACCAATTTGAACTACTAACAATGCATCTCTCATATGTCAAAGTTATAGTTCCACTGAAGCACAAACAACTCATCAAGCAGACTAAAATGTAAACACCTTCTGCTCACTACATCAAGAAGCCATAGGCATTAAGGCTCACACTTAGATCATCACACTTAATCACATTCACATCTTTCATATCACACACTCTAATCTTAATCCACAAAATAATTATCCTTGCATTTATACCCCTCGTGACCTAAAACAGTCTCAATTAGGTCGGCCTTAAGGAAACTTATGCACCTCAATCGTGCAACATCAAATAGGTCAACACCAAATACTTCCACAATATAAATAAGTGAAACCAAACCATGCCGCTACTTAATTGGGACCCAAATCTACACTGACATGCTTCTCAACACTTCCTTAAACAATAATTATCCTCCATAATTAGCGCTAGCACGCCAGGTCAACCAAACTTGCACTAACACTAACGAGCGACTCCAAACACACCTCTCTAGGTTCAAAAAAATCTAGAAGACCACACAACAACATTCCACAACATCCATACAACATCTCAAAATATTCCACATCATCTAAATATTTTCCACAACTACTGCAACTACCTAAAACTCAAGAACACCTTCATTTTGTGCAACCAGACACACTGGCACAAACATCCAACACACCAAACAACTTTGTGGAACAACTAGCACCTGAAACTTCAAGGGAAGGTAGATATAGATATCATTAGCATGTTCCCAGATCCACAACACCAAAACCTTCATTGCGAAGAAATGTGAAGCAATCTCATTTCTCCCAGACATCTTGTTTCACCAGATAGACATACTGTCAAACACATCTTCCACTGCAGTATGATCCAAAACCTGAAACTCTAGATATAACACCTTTGAACACCTCTGATCATAACATCCAAACCGCATGGTAATATCTTCAATCATGAATAAATACAGAGAAAAACATTGAACACCACTTTGTCACATTGAACTCTCTTTTATTCAAATTTTCTCAAAAGCACTTGGAAACCAAGTGAACCAACTTCATCAACAACATTACTAACATCTCTGCAACACATCTACAACATCTACAACACTTTCCAACTACAAAAATCTTCCCCAAACACAAGTCAGGCCAACAACCTCTGTAGCTATACTGAAGTAAGACATCAATGACGACACCAGCATGTGTTGACATCAATACCAATAGTATTCCAAAACTCTCTTCATACAAGGTGTTGATATCAATGACAACACCCATGCAACTCAAACAATTCAAGCTTTCAACATCTCCAAACTTCCAATATTATGGTGCATTCACCCATCCTTTTTATACCCACCCATCTTTTGATAAATCTACTTGTTCATGACACATCTACTCATTCTCTAGTGGATCTTCCTTTCTATGGAAAATCTGCCCTTCAACATATCTACCTCATTTTTAGTGTATCTGCTCGAATTGAGGAGCATCCACTTGTCCTTTGATCTTGGGAAAATTCACCCCTTGGTATGGTTTTAACTTGTAATAAATGTCAAAAACATAAAGTACAAAGGAAATTTTCATTAGCATACCTAGCCCCCTCAACCTCTCCATCACGCCAGTACCCTGACTTGGTCTGCTTGGTGTACAAAAGCTCATCCACGTGTCATTTTCTTGCTCAACTCTTCACTTGATCTCATAGGTGATTAGGTGCAAATGAATAGTAATTAACCCCTAATTACTATTTATAGCAAACCCTAGTCACCATTTTTGCTCCCATTTTCTTCCTTGCATCTTCATTTTATTTTGTTCCTTCGCCACTCTTCCTCATTTTTCCTTGTTGATCTAGTATGCCTATTTTCTATCTTTCGATAGGCTACCTAAGCTCATTTTTCCTTACCATCTTCTCAATGGGGCACCACTCCCTCTATATCTATTTTTTGCTACTTATTCTATTTCCTCCATGCCAGGGAATTTTCTCATATAGTCCTTCCATCAAGTCGACTATATTTTTATTTTCTTTGAAACATCGTTATTTTAAGGTTATTTCAAAAAGGGGAAAAATATAGACACCTAAAATTGACCACTTGTGTTCAGTCAATTTTACCCTTATTTCATCTAATTCCCCTCCATCTGCATTAATTAAATAATATTTTTATTATTTAATTAATATTTGACCATTTATCCCCTAGTTCTTTTAAATTTTGAAAGTAATTAATTAATTTAATTACTTATCTCATCCTCACCCCCTTTACTTCCATAAATTAAATAAATATTTTTTATTTATTTAATTTAGTCATCACACCTCCTCACATGAATTAAATAAAAATTATTTAATTCCCCTTTTCTCTCTCCATATGTTCCATCCTCCAATTTTTCCCACTTGTCCACTAATCACCTACCCTTAATCCTAATCTTCACCTAATTCCTCCCCTAATCACTTTCACAATCCTAATATTAGGATTAGGAAAGGGCTAATCCCTTTCCATTTATTTCCTATCCCCTCACACACTTTCTTCATTAATTTTTCCCTTTGGGAATACCCCATGTACTTTAGGCACATGGGTCTTTCTTCCAAAAGTACCCAAAAAGAATTTTAAATTCTTTTATTATGTTCCTTGTCATACACTGGGAATGTAGGACAAGGAAAGCCTTTATGACCTTCATCCTCTCCATATCCCCATGGTACCTTTTGAGGTACCATCTCCCTCTCAAACCCTCACATGGTGATACTTGTCACAATGCTAAGGCTTGAAAGATCATATCCCTCACATCTCCTCTCATGGTTCCACTTGGCAACATCTGATGAGTTGAGATGTCTCAACCATCCCTAGCCATTGATCTTCTCCCAATCAATCCTAGCCCTTCATCCATCATTCCTCACTTCATACGCCAAAAACTTAGTCAGTTTTGAGGATCTTATAACTTTGAGCGATTTGGTAGTGTTATGTTATCAAAATTATGTTCACACATACAAATCGATTATCTAGGGGAAATCTACACATCAAGAGCTACGAAATACCAGGTTTTCATCAAAATATATGGAGGTTTGAGCTCTCTTTTGCCCTAATATTATTGTTGTTTGGATTCTTGTGTTTGTTTGGTTTTTATTGCAATTCCCATTCACTTTAGACATGTTTTTCCTTGCACACACCTACTTCTCTCAAATGTTAAAGTGAATAATTGGTTAAAGGTATTAGGTTTGCATCTACTAAAACATTCTATCCATTATCTTCTCTAATGTAAACTTATTATCCATGGCATGGTGTGAGCCCATGTATCTAATATCTTGTAATAGGGATTCATTATTTTTTAGATAAAAAGGAAAAAACACCTATAATTTTATTATAATAAGTATGAGTGGTTATATATATATAAACTAGTTTGAAAAAAAACACAAAATAACATAACCTTGGTCATATTTTCAAAGTACTTACAAAGACAACAACAAAAGTTGAAAAGTAAATAAAAATAGAAGAAATATAATGATGCTTAAGAGTTATTGGATGAACTAGACATACCACTATTAACTAGTAGGGAAGGAGCATGAGGGGTTAGCTTCAAAGATAGGAGGAGGGAGGAGGCCAAGTTATTGTATGTCATTTTAGAAAAAAAACAAGGTGTCAAATAAACCTTTCAACCTAGAGACCACCCCGGTTCAATTCATACTAATGAGAGTCAAGTTCACTATTCAAGTATAAATTGAATTCATTTAATACCCCATGCTATAATAATTTTAAAAAACAAGAAACTATAGGATTATCCTTATCTAAACAAGTGTGTTCAATATATTGACAATTAGAGTTGATCCTACAAATAAATCATAATCCTCTAAGGCCACACAAAGTATTTCCCTTAGGAGGAAGTATTCCTACACATACCCAAATCCAAGCACTTATACAAATTTTATATTCTAAACAACGTCCATCACATTAGAGAGGAACATTGGTACAACCTCCAAGAATACTAATTTTATCAATGTGTCCTTGAGTAGATATTCACCTGCAATAAAATGAATTTTGGCTTTGATGCAAGGGCAATAAAATGAGAAGACATGTGAAATATTGTAGTATTATACAATCCTATTTTGAGATTTTCCCATTTTTTGGTTGGATGTATGTTCTTTTATTCATGCTAACTCATTTCACATGACATCAACTAGAAGAAGAAACCAAGAAAATACCATTTTGAAAGCTGAGTATGGATTTTCATGTATTGCCTCCATACAATAGGCTCAAAGGATATTCAAGGCCCAATTCATTTCATATTGAATTCACAACCCTTTAAGGTTATGGAATTAGGGGAGTGTTGATACGATCTTTGGATTTTGGAGAGGCATTCTTGCATCTTTACAACAAACTTCATTTAAATCATAATTTAATATACCTATTAAGAGAGTAGAGGGGGAAATGACAAGCAATTGAAACATATAAAAAAGTGAAACCCTGATATTTGACCCTAGGGTTTATGCACTTTTCCTAATTTTTTCATTAGAAATTTGAGTTAGTGGGGGTTTGATGGATTTGGATAAGATATGTGATTGACTTACATCCTAAAAGGTGAGTCAACCTACCCTTGACCAAATCTGAAAGTGACCTCCTAAGGATAAAATGCAATGACTATTCTGATGCAAATACAACAGATCTAAAAAGTAACAAGAAGAAATAGACTGCAAAAATGGACTGAGCGGGACACTATTCACTTGTAATATGAATTTGGAGCTGAAAATGGAGGACATAGGCACCCAGGGCACCACTATCCTTGTTGACCAATTTTAAATCTATTTTCACAGTCCTTGGATGCCAGATCAGAGCTTTTGTTTCCCACTTGTTGCATTGTTGGATCACAATTGGATAATTTTGTAACTGAGTTTTTGTGAGTTGTCAATATGTAGGGTTTCAATTGCAATAATGAATAATTGATCTTCAAGATTCTTTCAGTCTTGTTCAAACCTGAAACCTACACATTCAAAGAGGGAGGAGAGGTTGTGCCATTTAGGGGCTTGCCTTAGTCAAACCCCATGTTAGTGTTTTCACTTCCACAATGGAAATGTCAATGGTAAAAGGATAAATGATAAAAAGGAATGATGAATCCACAAAGAGCTACAACTCACCTCCCTTCAATGGCTTCCTTGAAGGATTGAAGTCATGCACATCTCCTTAAGGCTTGGATTTTTCTTGCTTAAATTGCTTGAAGACCTACAAGATCTCACAAATAATATTAAAAAATAAACATTAAAAAAATCAAATACAATTTGACATGATGCTTGGATCTTGAATTGCTACAATAAATCTTTGAAATGTTGCTCTTGGCTTTATAGCGCTCTTGATAATAATTTCTCCAATAATTGCTAATTATTTTTCAATTAGTTTTCAAATGATTCAACAAGTATGTATAATATTCTAATTTCTCAAAAATTAAATCCCAATCTAACTTTAGATATTTGAATTTCAAATAATAAAATGTCGACACTAACATATTTGAATTTGGGGCTAAAATAGGGGGACATAGGCACAGTGTCCTAGGCCTATTTTCTAAAGATTAAGGAGTTGGGGGCAAAGTATTAAATGAGAGCATTTTTTTTATTCTTGCAATTTGTTGGTAATTATTTAAAACGGGTTGTGGAATGCTTAATTTAGGAAATTAAGTGCTCAATTAGGTCCAATAACTTAAAGGGGGAGAAAAACATAGTGTGAAATTGTCAAGGGTGACGATTTACAATACTACAACAATTATAAGTCAAATTTTAAGACAAAAAGATTATATCATATGTGATGCCCACCATGCAATGGTCCTACCAATATTTTGAAATATGGTGGAATAGATGTTATCCCTGAAGACATGATCAAGGGGTCAAGGATAAATCATTATCATGTCATCCTGAAGAATACTAAATAATTTATAATTCTCATGAGCTAAAGAGGGAGTAAAAATAGTTGTCTTCAACTTTGTTGATAGCTAAGTTGGCCAAGAGGACAACTATCTTGTTTTCTTCTCTATAGAAATGACAATAGTCATAGTGTTGGATCTCAGTTATGTTCATGGTTTTTCCTTGATGACAAAATCACTTTCTTGGTTCTCATGGTCTGACAGTTTCAGATTTGGTCTACCAGGATCTTTATGCTTTGACATGATACATATTTGATTGCTCTTGGCTATTACAGATGGTTAATTATTGTGATTCAGGTTCATGTTGATTCTCATGAGAATTTTGGTTCAGTGTTATGAATGCTATTTCTTTGCAAATGATTATGATTATATTGGACTGACAGTGTTGATAAGGTTTGGTTCAGGTTATTCAGATGGTATTCATGGTGTCAAGCTTTTCTTCAGCTTCAGAATTAATGAAATTGTCACCTTCACATGCTCAGGTATATTACTTCAAGCCAGGTACAGATGATGGTAATGTCTATGGCAATATGGTTTTAGTTGGTATATCTTTTGTTGATAAACATGGCACATAACTTTGGTTCATTGCTTATTTACATTGCTTTATCAAGCACTTACTTCATCTCATGCAGTATGGTTATTGAATCAATAAAACTTGGATTTGAGACATCAATGCTTTCATTTTTAGTATAATCTTGGCATATGATAATCAATTATCATTGAGCTTTTTCATGACACTCTATTGGAGCCATCATTCTTCTAAGTGGGCATTTTTGGAGGATCTTTGCCTTAGAATAAAGTTTATTTAATGATCATTGTATATCGACAACCTGTATGCAAAGTATGGAGTGCGACTTGGCATTTGAGTTGGTAATAATATGGTTGGCATTCTTTGAAATTGATGTGACAGCAAACTCAAACATCTTTTAAGTTGATTATTATTATGTTTCGATTTGTCTTTGGACTTCAAAACTTTATTAATTGTGGAAAATTCAGTTGTGTTCATGGTTTGTCCTTGATGACAAAATCACTTTCTTGGTTCTCATGGTCTGACAGTTTCAGATTTGGTCTACCAGGATCTTTATGCTTTGACATGATACATATTTGATTGCTCTTGGCTATTACAGATGGTTAATTATTGTGATTCAGGTTCATGTTGATTCTCATGAGAATTTTGGTTCAGTGTTATGAATGTTATTTCTTTGCAAATGATTATGATTATATCGAACTGACAGTGTTGATAAGGTTTGGTTCAGGTTATTCAGATGGTATTCATGGTGTCAAGTTTTTCTTCAGCTTCAGAATTAATGAAATTGTCACCTTCACATGCTCAGGTATATTACTTCAATTTAGGTACAGATGATGGTAATGTCTATGGCAATATGGTTTCAGTTGGTATATCTTTTGTTGATAAACATGGCACATAACTTTGGTTCATTGCTTATTTACATTGCTTTATCAAGAACTTACTTCATCTCATGCAGTATGGTTATTGAATCAATGAAACTTGGATTTGAGACATCAATGCTTTCATTTTCAGTATAATCTTGGCATATGATATTCAATTATCATTGAGCTTTTTCATGACACTCTATTGGAGCCATCATTCTTCTGAGTTGGCATTTTTGGAGGATCTTTGACTTAGAATAAAGTTTATTTAATGATCATTGTATATTGACAACCTGTATGCAAAGTATGGAGTGCAACTTGGCATTTGAGTTGGTAATAATATGGTTGGCATTCTTTGAAATTGATGTGACAGCAAACTCAAACATCTTTTAAGTTGATTATTATTATGTTTTGATTTGTCTTTGGACTTCAAAACTTTATTAATTATGGAAAAGTCATTGATTGACTTGAGAAGAGACTTGGTTAGGGAAAAACAAGTTTTGTGCTTTTCTTTTTTGGATGAGTATGGAACCCTAGCCACGCCGTCGCCATGAGAATGGTCTCTTTTCTACAGTGAATCTGCTCTCAGCTCTCTTTTTCATCACTTTTTGTTGCATAAATCAGCTCATTATGAGAGCTCAATCAGCATATGGGATTTCTTTGTGCATGAAAAGATTTTTGTCAATTGTGTTCTTTCAAAGGAAGTCGATGGGAGTTACAAACCTAGGCAGCTATTGTGGTTGGCATCGAATCTTTGGTATTTATTTTATTTTCTTGTTGCACGAACAGGTATCATTTCCATCATTTGGTGTTTATATTTAGCAAATGGTAGTCACTGGTTTTCTTGCTCAAATCTGAAAAGGCATAAGCAATTTTTTTTGTGTTAGATGTTAACGTATTTCAATTACTGAAGAAATAATTGGTGTCCCGATAGAATACCATTTCTATTTGTTCTTGCAATGAAGGTTTGTGACTTATGGCTGCTGGGTAGTCGTGTATTTTGAAATATTTGTCAGTTTCATTGTTGATTTAAATGAATTTATTGATACGTTATAGAAATTATGGATTTAGCATATGGGTTATCTAAAAATAGTATCAAATGGCTATTTTGTTTTATTAAAGATCTGGGTATTGTAAAAGCGTTTGCAGATTTGAAAAGAATCTTTGATTTATTCTTGTCAGTTTATTTACAGCCTGTTTTTCAGGTGTTACAAATGATTATTCACTGGCACATATTCTAAAAATAGCAAGAGGGTTTCATTTTCCTTTGAACAACGCATTCTTTGAAGACTTCTTTTTGACAGACATACTTGAAATCATATATAAATACAGTGTTGTGAACACTGTGAGTCTTTTGGTTATCATTCTGAGATATTGTTACTGGTTGTATCAAGAAATGTATTGAAAAATCTCTGTAATACAAAAATTGAAAAACATGATGCAAAGCAAAGTTGTAATTCTTCTCTATGTAATATTTTAAGGATTCAATAGTTGGATTCTTAGGGTATTAGGTAGATGAGAAAACTGAGTTTTATGAGCTTAACTGAAAATAGAGAGGTCCTCTGAGATATTATTATTGTTCAAAGATATAATTTGAGGGGTTGGTGCTCCTTGAGATTGATATCTCTAAATGAGGGGTTGGTCCTCCTTGAGTTGGTGCTCAAAAATTAGCCTGTAAGGCATTGTAAGCAGTGGTTTTTGAAGTTAATCCAGTAAGGTAGTTTATGAGTGGTTTTTCTACCCCAGGAGGGTTTTCCACTCAGAAAATTATTTGTCTTATGGTCTCTTTGTTTTGATGTCATAATGCTTCTTGATTGTGATAATTTTGTGAGTAATTGTTCTTATCAGTCTATGCATTGTTGAATGTTAGTTTCCTCATCTCTGAAAATGGTTATATGAAAATGTCGTGCACAAGTGTTCTATCAGTGTTGAAAGTTCTGATAGAAAGTATAAAAGTATTTGTTTGATTCATAGCTCAAGAATTTTTATAATGTGCTTAAAGTTTTTGTTATCTCAATACCTATCTTGTGTCATTTTGTTGCATTGTTGTTGCAGTGTCTTATAAAGCTGCATTGAAATCAGTTGGTTAAGAAGTGTTTCAATAATGTTGGTCTTCACTTACACAGTCTTATGAGTTTCACCTGTACTGTCATCATGCTTTGATTGTTAAACATGGTCAGTCACAATTTTTTTGGAAAATGCAAGATATCTCTCTCAAATCACATTGGCATAAGTTGTCTAATGGACTGAGTTGATGTTGTCATATCTTTATTTACCCCTTTTCATAAATGCTTTCAAAGTGATTACTCTTCTCTGTTGTTGATAGAAAGGATATCATAATTAAAAGTCTTGGTCGAAGTTGAAAAAAGTTTAGACACTGATTCACCCCCCCTCTTAGTGTCTGTCCATAACTCCAACATATAGTTATCAAAGTTGTCCAATAAGATCCAAATAGAATGAAAGATATGTAGAGGCCTTCAGTTAGAAACCTTTCTATCCTTGATTGTATTAATGATGAGAATAGAATCAATTTTAATTAAAATGTTCATGAACTTAACTTTATTTACAAAGTTGAAACCCATTAGCAAGGCATATGCTTTATCAATGCTATTTGTCCCTAATGGTATTTTCTTTAATTTATCCATTTGTAGATTGCCATAACTATCTCTAATCACACAACCTACTCTAGATTGACTTGGATTACCCCTAGAGGCTCCATAAAAATTTAATTTTACCATTAAAGCTAAGGTAGGAGACCAACTAACATTACTTATGTCAATTTTAGGCCTATCCATGACAATAGAACTCGCACAAGGTTTTGTGTACATATTCCAAGCTACTTTAGCTCCAAGTAACATATTTTAATCAGCCTCAATATCATGTATCCCCATACCTTTTGAAAATTTTGGTTTACAAGTTTTATCCCAATAAATTAAATTTAAAATTTTTTATCCACACTTCCTTTCCACATAAAAATTCGAAGCAAATTTTCTAAATCTAATAAAACACCTAAAGTGGTTTTCAGTATTGACATCATATAAATAGGAAAGACAAATAAGATAACTTTAGTTGTTGTAATTCTACCAACCATAATTAGCCTCTTACCTTTCTAGGAGGATATTTTGGATTGGATGTCATAATAACATGGTTTTAGACTTTGCTCTGGGTACTACTACTAAAAAGGGGGATTCCTAAATAATGACAAGGAATAAATTTTGTAGTAAAGCCACTTTTAAGTAGTCAAAGTTGAAAATTTTTATTTGCGTTGGCCACTTCCTTTATAAAAGTGTGACATTGGTTTGTATTTTTACCCATTATGATAATAGCTTTAGAATCCACTCCAATTTTTTATATTTATTATCAAATATGATACTATGACAATAAAGCCAAATAAAGACTATAATGTTTATAAAGAAATATAGAGAATGATGTATCTATAGCAATTGCAGATTTGTGGTGATGTTTGAAAGACCTTCCTAATGATTGTCTACTTAAGAATATGATGCATTATGGATACCAAATAAGAGGAACTAGGGCTATTAGAAAATGAATAAGAATAAATTATTATATATTATAACAAAGTTAGGATTCTCTACTTTTTTATAACTTTGAGTGTTAGTAAAATAAAATGGCTTGATTACATTGACTAATATTGAATTAAGCACCATAAAAATCAAAATTCACAAATAGTTAGAGAAAAAAATATAATCGAAAATCCTCATATTATTGTTATATATTTGGACAATTGACGCTTTAAATTTTTCCATCCAAAATTCTCTTCAAATATTTTCAAGCAAAATACTGTGTAAATGTATTTAATTAAATTGGGTACAAATATGAAATAATTTCTATGTTTTTATATAATGTATAATGTGTACCTATTTAAATGTAGAAAAAAGGATCCTAGGTCCTTAGTGTAAAGAACCTAGGATGCAAAGGTGGCCTTTTTCCAAATTTCATTAGAGATGTAGATCACAAGGTGAAAATATTGACTTTCAACCCTAATGGTGAGCCAATTAGACCTGGATCTACATCTAAAGGGGGATTAGAATGGATTGGAAATATTTTAGAATGATTAAACTAATGATAGTATATGACCTAATACATAAAATGCAAGATCCCCACAACTGATAGACAAAAACAACAATTTGCAAGTGGCTCTACGAAGTGTAGAGGACAGAAAACCTGCTTAGAAAAAATTGGTTTTGATGTGCCTACAAGGACTCATTTTCCCATTGGTGAATGGGTCTTTAAAAGAGGGTCCTGATTAACTTTATGGGTCCTCTAGTGTCAGATCTAAGCTTCTATTTTCCACCTACAAATTTTTTAGAATGTCAGAAATGAATTCTACAACTTAGTTTTCGTAGATTGATAAGAATGATGAAAACAAATGCAACAATGTAAACTTGTTCTCCAAGATCTCTTCAATACTCTTCAAACTTGTAACCTACACATACACAAAGAGGGAAATATATTTGTGCCATATAGGGATTTTCCTCAGTCGAACTCCATGTTAGTGTTTCCACTTCCACAATGACAATGTCAATGATAAAACCTTAATAGAAAGGAAGGAAATGATGAATGAACAATTTTCTACAACTCACCACCCTTCAATAACTTCCTTGAAGGACTGAAGACATACACATCACTTCAAGGGAATTGGATCTTGCTTGCTTGATTTACTTGAATGCATGAAGACCTACAACACTTGTTAGCCTTCACAAGATAACATGTGAACACACATAAACTTTGACATGATGTTGGATCTTGAATTTCCGCCATAATGATTGATAATGCTACTCTTGCATGCTCTTGGAAATAATATTTTCTTCTCAAAAGTTGCTCCTTAAGTGTTAGATTTTAAATGATCAAAAGACTAGGTATTTATAGGTGTTTATCCAATTTTCCAAAAATTAGATTCTAAAAGTTGACGCTTACAATTTGAAATTTGATCATTAAAATGCTACCAAAAACATATTTTAATTTAGGTCCTGGAAGATTCCAGGACAAACATGATCCAAGGCAATTTAATTATTAAATGCATTTATTTAATGTTAGTTCCCCTTTCAAAAAAAAGGTAATAATAAGGCTTTGGAATGCATAATTTGGAAAATTAGAAGCTTAATTAAGTCCAATAAATTAAGGGACCCAAACATAGTGTGAAATTATAAAGGTATACAATTTTCTACACTACATTTAGCCCCCACTTTATTGAGAGTATGAACTTATGCTTAGACTCACACTAAAGTAAAGAAATATATGTCAAAGGAGGTCTAATTGTACAACTATTGGAAAGATAAGATGACAAAGGATCAAGGAGAGTAATCAAGCCCCCAAGATCTATGATCTCATGGCAAACCAACATAGGCCCAAAATAACACACACATGTGTAGCAGCGATACAAGATACACAAACATACAATGTCAAAATTAAAACAAAAAAGAAAAAAATAAAAAGGTGAACTAGCAAGTCGTGCTATGCTATGCATCCATAAAATATACTCACAAGGGCTAGTGAAGTCTGATATTCACTAGTTGAGCCCCAAGCCCAAGATGAGAAACACACAAGGTCTAGTGAAGTGTGATATTTACTAAGTGTGTACCCATAACCATACCAAGAGTTATACTCCCTGATAACCTTGATAAGGTGCCAAAAAATGATCAATACACTATGCCAATGCTTACATTAGGTTCGGCCTCCTATGAACAAATTGAAGCCAAAAATTTCAAAATCATCAAACATAAAAGCATTACTAAGTTCGGCCTATGAACAAAGTAAATAAAAAATAATGCCAATGTATGCCCCCACTTTAAAGAAATTGCTAAACACCATGTTGTGAGCAATTACTTTAAAGTAGAAAATGACAAATTTCATGTCACAAAGGATCACAAGACCTTATTTGGAAAGCCTTATGCTAATGATATATTTCCAAATAAACTTCATCATGATAAGGGGTTTTCCCCCATAATACAATGTTATAAAAGGTATACTAAGGGATCCATGGATCTAGGGTCAACATATGTCTTTGCTAAAGTGATATAATAGAGCTCAGAACTGTCATCATTCCCCAAATACTTGTGGAACAACGAACACATAGGAGGAATATCGCATAGAGAGAGAGAGAACAAATGAGCTTTTGGGTCAACATGGAAGAGGCCTAAATGTATCAATGCCTTGCATCATCCCCAAAAGGAAAACACAAGACAAATAAAAGATAAAAGTGGATCTAGGAAGTGCATAGGACAATAAACCTACTCAGAAAAAATAGTTTTGATGTTCCTACAAGGACTCATTCACCCAATGGCGAATGGGTCTTTGAAAGGGGGTCCTAATCAACTTTTTGGGTCCTATGGTGTTAGATCTAAGCTTTTGTTTTCCACCTGCAAATTTGTTGGAATGTCGGAAATGAATTCAACAACTTAGTTTTTGTAGGCTGACAAGAATGATGAAAAAAATGCAACAATGCAAACTTGCTCTCCAAGATCTCTTCAATCCTCTTTAGAGTTGTAACTGCACATACACAAAGAGGGAAAAATGTTTATGCCATATAGGGGTTTTCCTCAGTAAAACCTCATGTTAGTCTTTCCATTTCCACAATAGCAATGTCAATGATAAAACCTTAATAGAAAGGAAGGAAATTATGAATGAGAAATTTTCTACAACTCACCACCCTTCAATAGCTTCCTTGAAGGATTGAAGACATACACATCACTTCAAGGGAATTGGATCTTTCTTGCTTGATTTTCTTGAATGTTTGAATGCATGAAGACCTACAAAACTTGTTAGCCTTCACAAGACAACATGAACACACATAAACTTTGAGATGATGTTGGATCTTCAATTGTTGCTACAATGACTGATAATGCTACTCTTGAATGCTCTTGACAATAATATTTTCTTCTTAAAAGTTGCTCCTTAAGTGTTAGATTTCAAATGATCTAAAGACTAGGTATTTATAGGTGTTTACCCAATTTCCCTAAAATTAGATTCCAAAAGCCAACATTTACAATTTGAATTTTGATCATTAAAATGCCACCAAAAACATATTTTAATTTAGGTACTGGCTCATAAAGGGGACCCATTCACCCATGGACGAATTGGTCTTGGCCTAAACTTCCAGGACACACATGATCCAAGGCAATTTAATTATTAAATACATTTATTTAATGTTGGTTCCCTTTCAAAAAATGGTAAGAATAATGCTTTGGAATGCATAATTTGGAAATTAGAAGCTTAATTAAGTCTAATAAATTAAGGGACCCAACCATAGTGTGAAATTGTAAAGGTATGCAATTTTCTACACTACACCTATAATAATATTTTATTGTATTAATGTAAGAAGGAATGCTAGTATTAATCTTTAGTGTGTGAGAATTTTGTCTTATGAATAGAGGGTGTACCTAATTTAGACACAATGGATTGGAATAGTCTAATTGAACTTGAAAAGGCAAAGGATTTTTGTGATGCTCTTTGATAATTACATAATGAATCCAAATTATTTATTGATGAGGATGGAGATAACAATAAATATTCACAACCCATATATGATTTCATATTGAGGGTAAACATAAATTTTCAACCAATATTGTCTTCTCATGTAGTTCTAAAATATATTACAAAATATATATCTAAAGAAAAAAATATTTCAAAAAGTTATCATGACACGCCAATTAGGGTGTCCAACACAAGTAGCCTAGATGATCCTCCACTATGTGTGTATAGAAAGTTATTGATTGATATGGATTTTGAATGTTATATAGGTGCACAAGAAACATGTCATATGTTACTAAAACTACCACTTGTTGAGTGCACTAGGTCATCTTTTGAATGTTGGGTGGAGGGTATTTACCATGTACAATTGAACCAACCAATGTGATGATGATCCATATAAAACAAAAATAATCCAAGCTTACACAAAGAAACCCATGTGATTAATCATTTGTGTATGCTATAAGTTGTAAGATTTTAGTCACATTCTTCATGTTATAGGTGTGAGCAATGAAAATCGTAAAACACTAACGATTGTCAGGTTTCAGACCACATATCTTTTAATTCCAAATAGTGACTCACTTGAATATGAGGATTTTTATTGGAATGAGTTGTTATAGAAACCATTTCTCAATACTATATTATTTGATAGTGGAGTTGATCAAGAAGGTATTATCTATATTAGGAGAGTACTATAAATGTGTATGATTCATGTCATGGATATTTTACACTTGTTTCAAATTAGAGAAATTTCTTGATGATTCTAAATTTTAAGGTTGTATTACTAATGATAATGTAGAAATGAAAGAGTGGCAAGTTCTATCTAATCTCACTTCATGATAAGATGTTCAGTTATTTGATATAGATCTTCTTTGTTGATGATATTTTGATTCAGAGTACAATTGGAACCAATATGAGTTGTCATATGTTTTGTAGTAAAAAACCATATAGTTCATTGAATCAATTAAAATAAGATATTTGGTTTGAAGAACATTCCATCATATATTGAATCCTTCAAGTAATATGAGTGAAAAGTAACACATTGTATTTGGTACAACCATAAGACAATATTTTTTTGATATAGAAAAACCTCTTAAGATGATTGTCAAACAAATTGGAAGAACAAATAAATCTTACCCAATTAATTATACTAAGCACACAATGGATAGTAAAGTAGTTAATAGAAAAACTCTTTTTGCTATTCTCATAAATATGAGTTGTTACATTCAACATACATGCTACTAAAATTTGTGCATCTTTAAAAAAAAATCTTGAAAATATGTGACCTTTGAGTGGTCAATTAGTAGTTGTATTGTAGCAATATATCAAATATATTTGATATATTCTCATTGATGAAAGTTTATAGGCTGAAAATTATTGGTTGATATCAACAAGTACTCAGTTTTTATTTCCATCACATGATACATAACATTTTGGTGAGATAAAATTATCCTTGTTGGAAATTTTACCTAATTACCTTTTGTTTGAGGCATACCACTATACATAGGAATATACCATTGTATTGCCATTGTTAATATTATTTGTTGATATTTTTATAACCATATTTTAAAAAATAATTATTTGTGTGTTCGCAAGTAACACTTATGGTAAAACATTGTGGAAGTTACATTCTATATAGTCATGACCTTGGACATAGTTTTTTTTTCCAATAAGGGCAAGATCTAGAATAAATTAGATTCAAAGAGATGTTAACAAACATTAGGAATATAATTGAAACATATGATGACTTGAAAATCCTAATGGGTTGAAAAAATGTCTTAGTAATATTGAGGAGCATGCAATATTTGATGCATCTATTTAGTTATATACCACACATAGTATACTCATGCTCCACAATAAGAGAATACCAAAGTCACTCATCACACTAGTCAAATGTATTGTTTCTACATTTATCCAATGTATTATATCAAATGATACTAATGATTATCATTTAGATAAAGTCTATTATGTGTTGGCCATTGTGTAGTATTGGTCTAAAATTTGTAGGTGGATGTTGTCTTAGTTAATGGAGCACTTGGTATGTCATGTCCTCTTTCCAAAATAGTAGAATAAATTGGTTAGTTAACCCATTCTTATTTTCTCGTGGGTTAACAGACATTTTAAAGGGAAAAATAATAATTTAATATTTCAAATTGACCTAATATATATTATTTTATGGGACAATTAAATATTAAATTTAATATTTCCAACTTGAGGGGGCATTGGGAATCTCTGAGAGCTAATTGGCATTATTAAAGCATCTTCGAGAAATTATCTTTTTCCCAAATTTGGTTGAAAATTACAAAGCTAGAACAAATTTTGACTTTAAATTGTTTTCCCTAGTAAATATTAGCATGAGAATTTTCAGGTGCCCAGTTTGGGCAAGCAACACATAACAAATGAAAATTTCCCATTTGGCATTCATTTAATATTTTGGAAAAACTTTGTTGGAGCACTCGTATTCTACGTATATTATGTTGATGAAAACCCATTGATTTTCAGGGTCAGAGGGTAAAAACCCTTTGGTTCTTGCAGGAATTCTCACACTAAGATTGCATTGGACATGAATACTTCAGATTATTATAGTTTTGTGTTGTAGGTTTCGAGTGAAGGGTTTGTGTGGAGTAGTCGTAATTAGCATGGAGTTTTGGTTGATGTCTTTTATTATGGAGAACCATTTTTTGTTGTTCATTTGTGTTTCTAGATCTGTACCAATATTTATGCATGTTCATTCTTGTTGATTCCAACTTATGTGCAAATTGTGTATTGATCAAGTAGTTTGGTAGTGTAATTTTACATTGCTTTTTGGGTGTGAATTGTAGTAAGATCTCCATAATTTTTTATTGTTCATTTTCCATTGTAGTAACCTATTTTATGTAATTTCATCAAAAAAAAATCATTAATAAAAGTTTTTGGATGTTTGGATGGCTAAATTGATGTAATTGGGTGCCAAATTGTTCAATAAAATTTGCAATTACTTTGGATACTTTGATATATCTTTTCCAGCCTAAAAGGGTTTGAAAATAAGTTTTCTTCATTTTTATGTACTTTTCCTTTTTGAATAATAATTATCCAATTTATTTCATTGGGGATATTATAGTGGTATCAAATTTTGATCTTTCTTGGAACATGTTAGGTAAACTCTTTTGTTGATGATTCCGAGTGAAAGAGAACTCTGATATTGGAGAAGAGAGAAATATAAACAATCAATTAAAAATCCTAGTGACACAAAGAAAATGTTAGGAGAAGAAAGGAGGCTCAATGTTGAATATAGAGAAAAGTTCCTCCAATAAAATGTAATCAAAATGAATGAAAGACAAGATGCATTGATTACTCTAATGGTGAAAATATCAAAAACTCTAAATGAGTTGAAGAATGTGCAATTGAAAAAATATTTGCAAGGTGAAGGAAGCACATCTAGTGATGGTAAATCTACAAGGTATTCCATTTAAAAACCATTGAAACCCATGTTTCTAAGGGAAGATAATGATGAAGAAAAATATTATGAATATCCTTACAGTAAATAGGCTTTGAAAAATCCTTGAAGATTATAACAATAAATCTAAGGGATTTAAAAGTAATATAATTTTTATGAATTATTTGGAAATCCAAGATAAAAGGGATTCGAGAAGAAGACATAAAAATGGCCACCATATTGATGAGAAGAGAAATATACAACAAATAATTACAAATTTGAGTGCACCCATGTTTGATGAGAGTAATAAAATTTCAGCAAGAGATTGGGTACAAAAATTGCAGACCTTCTTTACACTCATCCCCATGGTAGAAGATGTTATTCAATTTGAAACTCTAAATTTCGAGGGAGTTACATATTATTGGTGGCATCATATATTGATCACACAGGGTCGTGATCAAGTGCAAACATTTGATGAATTCAAAGAAAGAGTTTTGGACCATTTTGAAACAAAGGATGACGATGAGTATTATAGAGAGCTTGTAGCAATTAAACAACATGGTTCAGTAGAAGCTTATGTGGCTGATTTTTAGTGTGTTACTGTTATGGTACTAGATGTTTGAAAAAAAGAATCACATCTTTTTTGTTGAGGGTTTGGTATAACCAATTAATGGTATTGTGAAGGTTTTTGCACCTACTACTTTGAAAGAAACCATTAATAGGGCTTTAAATTTGGAACCATTTGTTCAAAAGAATATATTTTATCATCAAATAAAGGCATCCAGTCCTTGGCATCTAAAAAGGGGTTTCAAAGGAAGGACTACCTTGCACTAGCACAAAAGAAGTTCAAACCTATAGTTTCAACTAAGAACATGAATGAAGAGACAAAGAATGATATTAGAAGGACAAAAACATTTTTTTCTTGTAGGGAATCATGGAATCCTGGTCATGGATGCTTGGACAAAGGACAAGTCCATTATATCAAGGTGGTATCCAATGGAGATTCAGAGCTAGAGAGTGAAGCTTAAGTTTTTGTTTATTCAAACGAGCTTATTCCACATGAGGAGGAGAACCAAGGTAAGGAGACTCATATTAATGGTACATTTTCAGTCCTATTAGGAGCTCCAATATAGCATCATTTTTTACTTTGCAAAGTGCTCTAGGGACAATAATAAATTATGCTAATAGATAGTGGAGCCACACATAATTTATTGATGAAGGTTTGGTGGCAAAGAGAGGTTTGAAGACAGAAGAATTTGAAGGCTTTAATGCCATAATTGTTGATAGATTCGCCATGCCTTGTACCAAGGTGATACAAAAACTTAAGCTAATCTTGGGAGATCATGAGATATGTGATGATTTATATGTGAAACATAAAAAAATGGGGTATGGGTTCAAACACATAGGGTTTTATACTAAATTTGGAATATTTCACCAATGTTATTATAAATGGAAAGGGAAAAATAGGGTGAATGAACCTACCTATTCTTCTATTTCATTCGGGAAATGAGATCCCTCAAGTTAAAATCCACTTTCAACCCTTAGGTGAGTGAATTCTTTGAGGAATCTTGCAATTTCCCTTTTTGTGTTAGGACGGGGGTCTAGGTCAAACAACACTTTGGGGAGAAAGATTAAAAATAACAAATCAACTCAAAAATGCACTCTATAACTTGGATTCAGAAGATTAAGCATAAAACTAAAGGAACCTACAAACTTTCTAGAGAATTTGGAAGAGATAAATGATGTGTACCTCTCACAAAATAGTGTTTTCAGAAGCTATTTGAGGACTCATTCGCCCTATGGCGAATGGGTCCTGGGTAGGGCTCTTCAAAATATATTTTTGGGTTCTATGCTCCTATGTCTACACTTCCAGATTCCCTATTTTCACTATCAGACAATCGAAAATAAATTCAGGATCTGAGTTTCTGTGAAATGGAAACAAAGGTAACAACTTTAACAACTTTGCAATTTTGCACTTTTGAGATCTTCAACTTTTCTTCAACTTGAAAATCTACAACACACAAAGAGAGGGGGAAAATGTTTGTTTTTGGTGATTGGTGGTTTGCCTCGGTCAAAACCCATTTTGGTTATTAAACCTTGAAATGAAATGAAATAGCATGAAAGGGATGATGAATGAACAACTCAATGTCACAACTCACCAAACCCTTGGATGAACCTTTGATAATGGAGGTTTGAAACTTGCATGAAATGGCTTAAATGGATGTGGATCTTGAATTTTAATCTTTGCTTGAAATTATACTTTGAATGCTTGATTGAATCATGAAACCTACATCACAATGTTAGCTCCAAAAACATGCATGACTCCACATAACTTTGACATGATGAATGGATCTTGATTGTTGCAACAAATGATGAATAAATTTTCCTTTGAATGCTCTTGAATATTATCTTGGCTCTTGTAATTGATCTCTAAAAAATATAATGTTGATTTGATAAAATAACCTTGTATTTATAGTAATTTATCCTTAATTTCCTAAAATTCAAATATCACAAGCTGACATTGAAACATAGATTTGAAAACATTAGAATACCACCAAAAACATAATTTAAATTAGGGTCCTAGGTCTAAGGGAGAACCTATTCACCCCTAAACATAACACTTGTCATTAAGCAATGTGTGTCCTAGGTGAGTGACCTAGGACCCATTTTCCCATGGGTGAATGGGTCCTAGGTCACTCACCTAGGACACACATTGCTCAATGACAAGTGTTATGTTTAGGCATTAATGAATGTTTGGTTTCCTCTTCAGAAAATGTGATTAATTAGGCTTGGATTTGAATTAAAGGGGGAAATAAAGGCAAATTAAGCTCAATTAATTAAGGGAGCCCTAAATAAGTGTGAAAGTGTAAAGGGGTACACTTTACAACACCACATTAAGGCATTATTAAGCCCATTTTAATTAATAGGGCCCTAAACTCAATGTGAATATGTAAAATACATATTACAACACTAAATTCAGGCATTATTAAGTTCATTTTAATATTAATTCCTAATTAAGTGTGAAAAAAGGATACTTTTTCCCACACTACAATATGTTATTGGGATTGGAGAAAGTGATATGGTCTTGGGTGTTCAATGGTTGCATTATTTAGGGGAGTTTACATATAATTATCAAACTATGGAGTTGAGATTTAAATCAAATGGGAAAGATGTGATACTTAGAGTAATCTCCAATGGATCTACACAAGTGGTAACTAATGGAACCCCTAAAAAAAAAAATTTATCTCCGTCCAACCCGAGTTTTACTTTGAGTTGCAGCTTTGATGAAAGAAATGATCTCTAAAAAACCTTAATTTTAGTTTCCTTGTTTTATTTATGATTCGCCATGGATACCTTTATTTCTGCCTCTTGCTGCTAAACATCTTTGATCTTATTTAATCTCGTGGAATTACTTTTTCAAAATTTTGTACTTCCTAGGTGAGAAATACTTATTTTATATGAGGTTGATCGATTGACCTTACTTGGCCTTTACATCCTTTGAAATAATATGATTTAAGTCATTAAGGCCTTTTTATACATTGTCCCAGGAGGTCGCCTTTCTCAAAATAACTTATGAGCACATGCAAATTATTTCACTTAAGTTTCGTCTATCGCCTTTGTTCATCACTCATTGCAGATGGCTTTGAGAATGTTTGATTCATATCAATGAAGCGCAATGTGTGAGTTTCTCTTTGTATCATTGAGGTTTTGGCCATCGCTAATTGCTCTTGGGTTTTGAGTATGAATTAGTGAAGTGCAATGGCCTTAGAACTCTTTGTATTTCTTTCCATCACTCATCATGGATAGTTGTGTGCTTGTCTTGTTCAAATTGGCGATAAGCGATGAAGTCCCTAATACTTTTTAGCCATCGCTATTTTGAAAGGGGTGAAGAGCGATACTTTTGTGCCATTGATTTTGAGTGAAGATGCACATGGCCTGATCTGGTTCCATTACTACTTTTCATCTGTCATTGATGCGGTCTAGAATTTGAAACATGCATCAGTGACGCGCAATGTAAGGTGAAGATTTCCAAAGTTCAGTAGTGATCCAATGGTCGATATTTCATTGTGCCAGTGCTCTCGTCGCTGATTAAACTTTGAAAAGCAAAGGAAGATCTGCAACAGGTGATGGGATGCTTTGGGGAATATTCCCTTCAATGTCAGCTCTTTGTACTTTGCCGATGTAAATGAAAGGCATGGACTAGGATGGCGATACATGAATATTGTCAGATTAAAGATGACTAATGAAATTTAGGGTAAACGTGGTGACTTTTTGAGGTGGTATCATCATTTTTAAGGCACAAGTTGTAAAATCCAGAAATGATGCTTGAAGATCGCCATTGATGGTGTTTTAAATCCAAAAAGATTGACAAGCCAGATTCAAAGCTGATCGGCTAAGTTGTCAGCTCACTCGCATGAAGCTCTACTCAATCATTAATTGTTACACACTCCTAATTATCTATTTAATGTGGATTTCCTGCTTTTTTATCTCACCATTTATAGTCTTTAAGAATTGAGAAGTGTGAGCCAGAGAGAAAATGTGTGAGTCTTGGGCTTTCAATTACAAAGGTATTGAAGTGTTTATCCTAGGTAAGTTGATTTTCATATGAGTTATGTTTTGAGTCATGCATTAGTTGGTTTAAGAGATTCATTTTTCAAGGATAGTGAGAGTTTTGATTGTTTGTAATTGTCACTGGGGCTAGTTGAAATTGTCTAGGTTTGAGGGTTTTATATTTTTCAAATTCAATTCAAGGGCTTAGGCCGGTGAGTCTTCTCCTAATTAAAGATTTGTTATTTCTTACCCTATGTCCTGTGAGAATGGGTAAGTCAGCCATGTCTATCCAACCAATTAGGAGTTCCAGGAGGCTTAGTGTGTTTGAATTTCAAGAGGACATATATGTAGCTGAACAAGAAGCACCTAAAGCTTCTACAACACGAAAGGGCAGGAGGGGTGCCTGTGGTAAAAACAAAAAGGGTGGTCTCAAAAGAACCTACAATTTGAGGAGTTGGGTTGTTTCAAAAGAATTGGTCAAGTTTAAAAGGAAGGAACTTGTTGAGCCTAAGAAGAAGGAAAAGAAGAAGAATAAGTATCATAAAGCTTATCTGGGGAGGAACAACTCTCCCATTGAGGTTTCAGACATCCCTTTGATCAATGGAGGAGATACTGACCCAGAGTATGGCCATTATCTTCTTTCTTTGGTGCAATATAAGGATTCAGATGAGGGAGGAGTAGTGGCTCCTCTAGTTTCAGCATGAACATGGAGCGGGTGGGCATACTTTAATGCTGATGAATCAGAGTAGTGTATCAATCCTATTTTTGTTTTTGATGACACCATTGCCACTGCAGCAAACTTGTCTTCTTCAACATGTATATGTTTTTTTGTCTTTGGTGCTGACGTGGAAATATTTCTAGCTGGTGTGAAGGAGAGGTGTTGGACTCTATGTATTTGATGGAAAATATGCATTTTACAGTTAGTATATACATTTTTTTTTAGTGTTGATGGAGAATCTTCTTTGGTCGATCTGGGTAAGGAATTTTGGCACTACTACATCAATGAATGATGACTTTTGGAAGGCTATATGTTCTACTTCAACTGATTGCATGGAGTTTTGTCTTTTGCTTTCCCCTGATTCTAAAATGATTAAATGTAACCATTTGGGAAGTTTCTAAACTTGAAATGAAATGTAACTGAAATGGTAATTCGGCCTGAAGCTTGTTGCTTCCATACTTCTATGAAATGGGATATCAGGGCCGGTGACTGGGAGTTCAATTTTTGGGTCTCAAAATGGTCTAAGTGGGAAAACTAATCTCATAAGAGAGCATATTGTGAATTCATGTAGAGATGAGTAGGTCAGTAAGGAGTCTAGGGTATGAGTTGTTTTGTAATGATCTCAAATAGTTTTACAATAGCAGTAGTTTATAAATGAAAATGCTAATTCAAAAGCACATTCTCTCCTATGTAATTTTCTTCCAGATTATAAATGAAATGGTTAATGATCTTTTCATTTGTCTTCAATTGTTTAATTGAATGAGTGATTTTATTCTTTGCTTCGATTCAAGGAATTGATTAAATTCTAAAGTGAGGTCATAGATTTGTAAGGAAAAAGCATAGGATTAATAAGCAGTTGTGTTTTAGGCATAGTGAGTTGAATATTGTAATGTAGTATATCAATAGTCCATTAATTACTGATTTAAATTGCTAAGGTATTACGGGTTATTATGAATACAACTCCATTACCCCAAGATAAGACACTGATTTTTTCATTTGGCTATCCTGAAGATAAATGAGTTTGTCATGCACTTGACCAAGGGTTTGAAATGAGAATGAAAATTATCTAAAACACCTTCAATCACAATGTACCAATCTGAAGTACCATATTATTCCTTGTAGTAGATAGTATTTTGCTTAAAGGTCAACCAAATCTTTAATGAATTTTGTCTATTCGCACCTTATAGGAATTTATCTATGTGTAGAAATGTTCTTAATCAAATGAATACACTATGAACATAACAAGGATTACCCTCTTGGGTTTCACAGAGCCCAAAGAGTAGAAGTAAGGGCCCTTAGAATCCTTACTTGTGTGTTGTCCAATCCTTACCCTTTCTAATCATTGAATCCTGGAAGATTCATAGGTAAGTGGTAAGATCAAGTTTGGTTCATAAAAAATAACCAACAATAACAAACCAAAAGAATGGAGAGGATTTTTTGAAGAGACCAAGTTGCATGGGAAACAAGTTGCATGATAATACCCAAAAAATCATCCATAGGTATGAAACAATCCCATCATGTTGATATACAAAGAATTTTAGATAAGCATAGCATGGTTTTTAGTGATTTTCCTCTAGGATTACCTTCATATAGGTGTTTTGAATATATAATTGAGTTTGAACTAGGGAGAAAACCTATTATAACCACTCCACATCAGCACACTTGATAGAGTATAAATAGGAGATTTATAAGACCATAAAAGAACTTCTTGACATGGGTTATATAAGGCCAAGCTCTAACCCATTTGCTTCATTGATGTTTCTTGTGAAAAAGAAGGATGACACTTTACATATGTGCATAAAATACATAGAATTAAAAAAGATCGTTAAGATTTGAGATCGGGTTATCACCAAATTCATATGAGGGATGAAGATGTAGAGAAGATAGCTTTTCAATGCCACTATGGACATTTTGAGTTATTGATCAATCCCTTTGGCCTTAATAATACTCCAACAACCTTTAAATCATGCATGAATACATTATTTAGCAAGAAACTCAAAAAAAATGTTTTGGTTTTCTTTGATGATATATTGATTTACAATAAAACTTGGAAAGAACATTTGGAGCATCTACATATAGTTTTAGGTATTTTGGAAAACAATTTTTCTATGAAAATTTGTCCAAATGTGAGTTTGGATTGATTGATATTATTTACCTAGGTCACATAATAAGTTCCAAGGGTGTTCAGGTAGATCAACAAAAGATTCAAGCAATTCTAGATTAGCCTCCACCTACCAATCTGACATAGCTGAAAGGATTCCTTGGGCTATGTTGTTACTACAAGAGGTTTGTGAAGGGATTTTATCAATTAGCTATTCCATTTTTTTATTTGACCAAGAAAGGAGCCTTTGCATGATCCAAGGAAGCTTAGAAAACTTTTTACAAGTTTAAGGAGAAAATGAGCTCATGCCTAGTGCTTGTTATTCCTAAATTTTCTTTACCTTTTATAATTGACTATGATGAGTATGAAGAAGATGTTGGGGATTTCCTAACTCAATAGGGAAATCTAATTGCTGCAAAGGGCTGAAAATTAAGTAATTTAGAGAAAATCTATTTCATTTATGATAAGGAAATGTTGGCAATCATGCATGCACTTGAAAAATTTAGATAATATCTTGTTTGTGGGAAATTTGTTGTGAGGATGAACCATAATAGTTGGAAGTGATTTTTGAATAAAAAATATTTAAATGACTATGAACAAAGGTGGGTAAGAAAGTTGCAAGAATATTATTTTGAATTAGAGTATATGGAGGGCAATATAATTGGGGTGGCTAATGTACTTTCTAGGAGGCTTACTCTATGTTCATTGTCTACTATTTTTGATGATTGGAAAAATTCTATCATTACTGAATATGATAAGAATTAATTTGCATCTAATTTTTTGGATGAATTAGTGGAGGATGAAAAGTATACAATGATAGATGGGCTGATCTACTACAAGAACACAAATAGTGCCAAAATAAAAATCAAGGATAATATTTTAAGGGCTATCCATGACACTCCCTTGGATGAACATCAAGGATACTATAAAACATACAAGCAAATCTGTGATATGTTTTCATGGGAGGGGATAAAAGAGGATGTTCATAGGAATATTAAAGAATGCCTGTCTTTCCATCAAAGCAAGGGAGAACAAAATTTTCTTGTAGGCCTACCTCAACCACTTCCAATACCTAAACAAAAGTGGGAAAGCATTCCCATGGGATTTATCATAGGACATCCTAAGGTCCAAGGTAAATATTGTATTTATGTATTGGTGAATATCTTTGAAAATTATGCACATTTCTTTCCAATCACTTCACAGTTTAAGGCACTCCAAGTAGAAGAATTATTTTTTAAAGTTTTTTTTAGATTGCATGGGTTGCCAAAAAGAATTGTTAGCAACATAAATAGTAGATCCCTTAGATTTTTTTGTAAGGATCTCTTTCATTTATTGGGAACAAAACTCACACCAAGCACAAGCTACCATCCACAAATAGATGGTCAAGCGAAAATTGTTAACAAGTGGATAGAGGGTTACTTGATGAATTATGTATCAAATCAACAAACTGTTTGGGTTAAATGGTTACACCCAAGAGTATTATTACAATACATCACATCACATGTCCATTGGTATGCCTCCATTTCGAGATCTTTATGGTTAAGATGAACTCTATTTCATTGATTTATTATTTATAGAGAATAGAATACATGTAGCAATTGATCTTATTAATCAAATTCAAGAAATTTTAATATCACTAAAGGATAATTTATAGTATGCTCAAAATCAACAAAATATATATGTAAAGGTTAACCCACAATACTTTGTCTCACTTTTTGGCCAAGTAAGACATTGAAATCAACATTTTTCAACAAATTTTCACTTTATGAAACCTATATCAACTAAACCATTACTAATTTGGAGATGATGTGAACTAGTTATTTGTGAGGATTTGTGTGTAGATTCTAAATATATATTTTTAAAAAATAGAAATAAATTGTGATTTTTTTACATAACTTGTAATAACTTATTTTTTACAATAAACAACATTTTAAAATAGT
>VDFB02012873.1:0-20930 GCA_007258455.2 Sequoia sempervirens | reverse complement strand
AAGGCATAAATAATTCTAATTTTGATAGGGAGGGTCCAAATAAGTGTGAAAATGTAAAGGGATACACTTTTCTACACAATAAGAGGATATTGGTGTCACTTCGCTCCTCAAATCTTTGAACCCTAACAATGGTTTCCATGCCACCATAGTATGTGAGACCAACAAGGTTCACTTAGACCATGCTAGGAGATGGTCACATGGCCCAAAAACACTCACACATGATACATTGGGAGTGGGTATACACTCACACCAATCATGGAGTAAGCATTCACAATACATATCCCACAAGGATATTAGACAATGATCCATGATGATCCATATCAAAAAATCCATTGGCATGAACAAAATGGCATAAATAAGAACTCACATTGAGCACATTCACCAATGGAGAAAACCATCCATAATCACTAAGGAAAAAGGACTAAGTCCTCAAATCAACACATTTACCAAACTCAAGTTGAGGCACGAAAACTAATGCAAAAATACATTTTTTCCCAATTTTAATGGCACTTTCCCACAATGCATATTATCACATTTCACAAAGTTCCACTGTTTAAAAACATCCAAAATCACTTGTTTTCATACAAAATTTCCAATTATTCCAATATTTTTACAATGCGAGAACCATGAAATTTCCTAAATCAACCATTAAAATTCATCAAAATTTAAAAGTTTCAAAATCAAAATTCTAAAAATACCCTTTGGTGGAAAACGTTCCCCATACCCCTCTTAAGCTATAACATAGACAATTTCCTCATTTCCTAAAAATGTGAGTATGGTAACTACCATTTTAAAAAATAAAATAAAATAAACAAAATAAATAATTTACATATTCAAATTTCTAAATGAAGCAAGTTGGGAGGATTCTACACTCCCATAATCATTCTTTTACAATCTAATATTCGAAGTAAATTTCTTAAATGAATTAAAAACAATGAAAATACCTCAACACTGTCAAAAAATAGAAATGAGAAATACTCTAAACACATCTCGTGGATGCATGGATCCATGCATGAATACAATATCCTCCCCATTCCTATCCCTATGTAATAGATCTCACTCCATTTGCCCTCCAATTGATCACCCAATCACAAAAACCATAATTTAGAGAGAAGAGGCTTTTTCCACCACAATTTCGCCAAAAATAACACATGTCATGAAAAATGAAATAGCTTTTTCTTTTTAACCCCTTTTATTTTCCAAATAAATTAATAATATTTTCTTTTCCAATTAATCACATTTAATCCTTGATTCCACCCAATCTAGACTAAGACATTAGAATTCAGTCTAACTTTCTATTCCACATTTAAATCATGTTTTAAGTATATAACATAAAGCATATTTCACATTACTTGCAAAAATCAAGATTCAAATCAAATTAAATTAATATAACTCAGTTTTCCATTAATCTATTTGAAACTTCAACCAATAACCCTTGTCCCAAAAATCTATTAATTTTTTTCCCAATATTATTATGTCTATAATTTCACTATTAAATCTATAAAAGAATTTAATTGAATTAAATTGTGGAAATAGTAAATTTTACAAAACATCAACCACACATTCATGGGATATCCACAAAGAGGCTTATGATATCTAGAATAATATCAATGGCTATATCCAGGTCAACACAAGTAAAATAACAAGGGCCTTGCACTCGGATTGAGTATGACATGTAAGGAAAAATAATAAATGGTCAATGCAACATCTTATAACCATCATCACAGTATACTCAAACATGTGAACCTAGGTGGAGAAGTACCTAGTACTTGTAACCTCTCAATGCACATGTAAAGTGTACCATCTCCGTACATATAAATAGCCAAAGCATTGCATAAATACTCCACGATGTACCACATCATATCCATAATTTCATTGCATTTAAATGATAAATTTCATGATATCATTTAATTATAGCATCTATATTAATGCATATATTAATGAATTAAAACATAATAATAATCACCCAAGCAAGCCCGCATCATGCACGGATCCCAAAAACCTCCAAAATGAAATACATTCATCCCCTTTCAAGAGACTTGACAATATAACACACACACACACACTTCTATGTGATTTAAATCCAGCATAACAATAAAATAACCATATAGGAAACACAAATCAGAACATAGAACAACAATAATGAAACATGATCATCTAACATCTCAGAATAAATGAAATACAATGCTCCCACTATCACATGCTAGGAATAGGTAGGCATTATAGTTTGTATGTTATAACATTTACACATTATAAATTAATAAAAATAGGAGAGATTATGTGCTGAGAATTTTACTACTTTTAAGACAATTACAATGGGAGTGAATTATAGCGCGTCAAGGTGTGCATGTTACAATACATTTGTGTTATGTCTTATTTTTGGTTTTTATTTTTTTAACTTTTTTTGTTCTCCAATTTTGTGCACTTACCCAAAGATTGGTATGCCAATAGGCGCTACCTTAATGATGATCATTAGATGAAATGCATTATAGGTAGATGGTGAATATAAAGAAACTACCATTAATAGATCTATACTGACAAATTTACAATGATACATGATTGTGATCTATGAAGCTTGTCATTTGACAATAAATCTATGATTCTACTGAAAAAAGATCTATTGATTAAGAATCGTACAGTAAAATAAAATAAAATCGTTGATTGAATTCATACTAGTTAGCATTTCTGATTCATTGAAATTTTCCCTTGTCATATCACATTCATGCCCGTTCTCTTGTCATGGTTCAGTAGCACAGCCCTTCCACATGTGTCAGCTAGGCCCCTGCGATTCGATACCAGGCCCCCAGAAGTCATAGTGGGCTCCTTATAGAAATTATGGACACACTGATCATGAGGGAGAAAAATCTGAACCCTACGATAGCGATAGAAAGCTACAACTCCGGGAGTGAGAATTATAATTAGGTGGAATACTAGGGTGAGAATATAATTAAGTGGGATGATAATTAGGGATTATAGTTGGGTGAGCCCGTACAGCCCAACCTTGTATAGTTGGCCGCTGAGCAGGTCGGAGAAAGCCCGAACAGAGAAGCCTATTCTTTAGCCGACCTTGATTATGCCAGCTCATCAAATATAAACTTCTATAAAAAAGGCATAACTCCACGTAGCTGCTTACTGTTCTACTAATGTCTTCACCAGTATTTGGAAGCTTTGGAGACTGGACATGCACTCTGATGAAAGTTCGTGGCCTTCTAAAAGCGTAGTCTTATTCTTAGCCATGGTGGCGAGGAAGTGGACGGTCTCCTTGTGGTTGCCCTGGCGATAGTAATTGGGGATGCCCAAGGCCCCACCAGCTACCGAGGGGCAACAGTGCCATCTACTATTTTATTGTAGAACATAGCCCATCAACTATTTCTTAGAAATTCAGTATTTTTTAACACACAATTCAATTTCTCAATGGCTCATCACATACTCTAGAGGAACGGGCTATTGCATGTAGGCATATGCCCTTTTTCCTTAAATATGAACTTAGTAATTATTATTTTTTTAAATATGATCATACATTTCATGAATATTTGTAAGTTTTATTTGTGTTTATTGAAAAAATATATTTAAATTATGATTTTAATTAAATAAATATAATATAGATAGAAGTTTCATAGTTAACAATTGAAAGTAAGATGTTTGATATTGCAAAAAATTGGAGAGGTTGAACAAATTAATGTTTCTATTATCTCTCACATAAAAATGTGGATCCAAAGAGCCTTAAATAGATATTACACATGAACAGGTGTGTCTCTTAAATCAGACATTACTCTTTGTGATTAAATATAGTTTATATTTTAACACCCCTCCCCTCCCATAAACTTTATTTCATCACACAACTTAACTAGATGATGGGGGCCACCTATAACAAATAGGTTTATTAGCTACCATGTGTACAAATAAAAAATATTTAACATCAATGGTTTGTCGAAAGTATAAAAAAATATCTTTGTTTAGAATAGTCCCGATTACTTTTTCCCATCATTATCCATAGTTATACATTCTTCATAGTTATATCAATAGAGGAAGTCAAGCATTCCCAATGATCTTTGCAATAAAAGTATTCACATATTTAGCAACAATCTATCTGATCAATTTCAATAACGAGCTTTGCAACCAAAACCTTCATAGATTTAGCAACAATCTCTATGATCAATTTCAACAATAATCTTTGTGACCGAAACCTTCAACAATCAATTTTAACAATGATCTTTGCGATCAATTTTAACAATGATCTTTGTGATCAAATCCTTCACAAGTTTAGCAATGATTTTTGCAATCAATGCTACAAATATTCAACAATGATCTTTGCAATCAACATTACAAATATTAAGAAATGATCTTAGCAATCAGCATTATAACTTTTAGGTTCAACAATGATATTTGTTATCAACATTACAACCATTCAGCAATGGTCTTTGCGATCAATAATACAACTTTTTAGGTTCAACAATGATCTTTGGGATCAATATTACAACCATTCAACAATGATTTTTCTAATCAATGGTACTTGTATTTATGATTGCTCCAGCTTCAAATATTACACCACTTGCATGATTGCTATTTTTTTTGACATGAGAATATTTATTCTTGTACAACATTTTGAACATATTTGTGACCTTTTCCAATTAGATACGTCGATCCATCCACAATCCATCTATATACTATATTATAGAGGTTGTTTCTTCCATTTTTTGTTCCAACACAATTTCTCAAAATGATTCTTCAATCCATAGATACTACAAGGATGAAGATCCCAACACAACTCTTTTCTATGTTCATGCCTATGACAATGACAACATTGTATGCACTGCATTACTTTTAAGATAATTTATTTGAACTTATAACACCCGTAACATCATTTTTATTTTTACTAGAATATTTAAGGCTTTCATTCTTTGCCCTTATTATTGGTTCAATGGGATCTATAATTAATTTCCCATATTTCCCCAAACCTTTTCCTTCATATCTAATTCTTTTCATTATCTTAAAACCAACATTCTTTGAAAAATATCCTTTCTCATTATCCTCACAACTAGCAAGATTTATAGATTCAAAAATATTATTGTCTTCTTTACACTTCTCATCAAAAGAGACTTTAGCTATACCACATTTATCAAAAAATTCATCTAATGAATAAAAAAATATTATTTTTGTTACATAAAACATTACATAGTGTAGGTTTAGACTTTCGACATTTATTTTCATCTACGTAAGCTTTAAGTAATTGAATAAAAAAATATTTTTCTTCTCTCAATTTCAATATATCTTACTTTTGTGACCTATTTTCCTCTTCTAATTTTTTTATTTTTATTTCTAAATTTCTCTAGTTCTTTCTCAAAAATATTATTTACATTCATTATGTTTTTATTCTCCTTCTTTACTTTTTCCCTATCATTCCAATTGAAAAAAAAATCCTTATATAGTTAAATTTTAACTAAAGAAGAACCACTTATGCAATACTTGATGGTGATTGATTTTTTTGGCTTCACACACTTTAAATTTTCCATGATTTGAAATGATATACCACAACTTTGTATCTCTTTAGACTTAGGCTTTCTTCTAAAGCTACAAACCCTTCCATTTTTTTTACCATATATAATTTTCTTCTCAAATTAGTGGTTGCTTGCAAACTCTTATGGCAACAACTTTCTCCAACTACTACAATAGTCTTCCTTGATGTGGGCTTGATCCTTCCTTTAATGTAGCAACTTGATCACCTTCAATATAATATTTAATTTTGACTTTGGTGGCTTCTCACCAAACAATGTGGTGACTTATTTCTTCAATTACAAAATAAACATCTTATGTACTAATAAGATTTTAAACCATAAATATTCACATTTGAATATTTGTGTAAGAATATCTTATAAATTCTTCAATGCATCAAATATTATTCCAATATTTTGTTGAAAAGAGAAAAACTAACTTAATTTTATCATTAACACCCCTATATTTGTATACATCCAAACTTAAATGTAAAAGAAAATTAGCTTTCAAAATTCTATTAATATACAATTATGTGTGTTTAATAAAACATAAAATGCAACCAAATCCAAGGATATTTTGGTTTACAATAATGACTTCAAAATATCTAAATATGAGGCAAAATCTACTTCTTACTAGACCAATTTCCTCACAAAATTTGTCTTCTTTTCAATATTATGATGAATATGCAAATTGAAAGCTCATTTACTAGGATATAAAATGTCACCTCTTTTCATTTGGACTCTTATTTCTACACTCCTATCTTTCCTTTCCACATTCAATAACAATATTTCCAAGTTCCTCCTTCACATGAGCTTCTTTTCTACATGCCTTCTCATGTTGGTGTTGGATGCATGTATTCATTTACACCATCCAGGGTCCCTCATTCCTACCATGAATCTCCCCTTTAGTTTCTACCTCATGTCCCTCTAATGCCTTATGGTCATGGTGGTCATAGAAAATCCTATGATGCTTCAAGTCTCACCCTCTTTTTCTAAAATAATGCACACAGCCACAAGCATCACCATTTGCTTTGATACCATGTAGAAAATTGGAGAGCTTGAATAGATTATTGTTTCTATTATATCTCATATAAAATATGGATCCAAAGACTCTAAAATATATATTATACAGGGACGGGTGTGTCTCCTACATGAGACACATGGCTGTGATTAAATATAGCTTATATTTTAATAGATATAGCAAACAAATAATTAATTATTTAAAATTTACTTACATAAAAATTTAATTAACCTTTTGAGATTTCTAAATAGGAGTCTATGTACCATCAAAATCTTTAGCCTTTTATTTAAAAAAAAAATGGGTACATTTATGCAATTGAAACCATACCATCTCCTATACATTTTTCTTTGTATTTTTGATGAAAATAGGTTTTCTAAAGTTTTTTGTTGAAATAATATAGTTATAGCAATATTGGTAGTAACCTCCAATTCCTCTTATTTCTATCATTTTCAATGTATGCAAATTTATAATTCAATTCTAGTATATTTATGAGGAAAAACAAAATAGTTTTATCTTCATATTATGAAAAGATAAAACTATCATCATTCTAATATTGTTTAAATTTGTTAAGGAATGTGTGATGATGTTTAAGGTGCATAGAATTTAGAATTGTGAATTGTTAGGGCATTGCTTTGAAGCAATGCATGCACATTACTTATCATTATCGATTGCATCCCCTTTTTCTCCCTACCAACTATCACACAATATATTTTTATGTTATTCAATATTGAAGGAAGCAAATCTTCTTATACAATAGAATGTCTGTCCTATAGTACAAAATGTTATAAATCAGTTTAGAAAAAAAGAAACATATAATCAAACATTTTCTATTAAATGCTCATCTTGTTTATTATTAATATTTTTATTTGATTGCTAACATTTTATTTTCTTTATTCAACTTTCTAAAATTTATCCATTCATCAATGTTTCATTTATGTATTTCAATCTATATTTATGTTTTAGTTCTCTTTAAATCTTAGATATTTAAATAGATAAAATAAAATTATGAAAATTTGAATAAATGTTTTAATAAATAAACACTTATTAATTAAATAGATAAATTAAAAATAAAATAATATAAAACTAAGAAAGTTGAAATATAAATCTTTTAAAAAATTAATAAGACAAAAAAAACTAAAAATAAAAACACATAATAAACATTTAAGAATAAAGGAACTATTTATTTATATGTCCTTTTAGTGTATATTGAGCAATAGGTAGAGCTTTTGGCCATGGAAGATGCACATAGAAGTTAATACTATCACTCCCAAATTTTCATGACTCTGTTTATAAATATATAAAGTGGGATCAAAATTATGTATTGTTTTTTCGGAAATTATCGATGTCAAGTAATTACAATATAATATCCCTTTAAATAAAAACTCTATATAATTTGAAAGACTGACCACTAAGTATTTCTGGAGGTATGTTTAAACTACATTAGTGGACTAAAATATCAAATTATCTCAAATTTAGTTTTGTAATACATGCTTTCATTTGGATTAGCATCAACAATGTTTAATTGCTTGATTGTATCATCTTTGAGTGTCACTTATTCTAAATGAATTTAGATGAAAATGTAATCTTACACAATAAAAAAATAAAAAAATCATGTAACCAATTATATCGGTTGCTTTTACATTTAGTTCAAAGGATTAAATTGCTATTAATTTTATTCCCAAGAAAATCATGTCGGAAGATTTTATTATATAGGTAACATTTGTACACAATAATTTATGCATTTTCATATTTGAGAGACTAAAATGTGATACTCACAGAGTGCCCTTCAAGGCCTAAATTTGATTATTGTATGATCATATTATGAAAACTTAAAGAACATTGAATTATATGAAAGAGGAGACTTGAGACAAAATATAGAAAAAAAAATCAAGATTACATATATGTATGTATGTATAGATACATACATACATACATACATACATATATATATACACACACATACACACATACACATACACACATGCATAAGCACACATGCACACACACACACACACACACATATATGCACATATATACACACATACATATACATACATATATATACATACATATACACACATGCACACAAAAATAATGAAGTATTTTTTAAAAATAAGATGTATCTATAGATTTGAATGACAATGTTACTTGCATGTTTGAAAGTGCACAGTGAAAGAAGACAATGATAAATATGGGATATAAATTCTTATATCTAGATTAAAGGGACTATGCATAATTATTAATTGTATTACTTATATATACTAGACTACTTCACAAATCTTTTGTTTTCTTGTCTTTTTATTTGAATGTTAGAGAATCTAAACATTGTTCTTTCTCTTTTAATTTTTGTACCATCATTATACTACTTTCCTTATTTTTCTTTCATTTAATGTTTCTAAGTAGATTTCATTAGTGGCTACATTACCTCAAGTAGTAAGTATGATTGATACTATTTATATGATTTCTTTATGAATCTTCTTTTGTTTTTTCTTGTTTTTAAATGTTTGTAGTAGTTGGATGTGTTAGTCATTGAAGAGGTGAAGTAAATTTGATCAACCTAATCTTGATGTGTGAAACTATTGTATGATGTACATGCACAATTTTAAAAAATCCTTTCACATGTTAGATATATGAGAAGTCAAGGTAATATTTAGAAATATAATTAAGGACCTTGTCAATTAGACAGGCAAACAAATTGTCTTATATAAAAATCTTTAATAGACCAAATAAATAATAACGAACAAGAGTGAAAAAAACAAATATATAGAGATTTAAATGACCTAAATTTATTTTGTAATTTTTCTCACCAATTCACACTCACTAAAACTCTAAAACTAAATCTCGAATTGCCATAACCATATTATGTAGTATGCATGCATTTAATATCATCTTTTGATATAACAATAGATAAATTAACGACACCAAAACTATACTGTCCCCGTTGAACCTATGGGTCCGATTGCTGGTTGGACCTGAAGAGTAAAAGGAATACTGCCGCCAACAGGTATATTTGTGTCAAGCCTTCACAGGTACCTTGTCTTCCTGGATCCCAACTACTGCTTTGTGTTTGTACCAAGTTGACCAGAAGAGATAGTTGAAAAAGTTGAGCAAGAGGAGGACTGCGAGTAACCAGTAGAACAAGTCAAGATGGTTGCGGTTCAGATTGTTGCCCCGAAGCCAACCGTGGCTGTCGGTGATGTTTCTAGTCGCAGTGTTGACAGCATTAACTAGAACACTGCTGAAGAAGAAACCCAGAGCTAACGATGTATAGGAAAATGCAGTGGCCATGGACCTCATTCTTTCAGGGGCTTCACTGTAGAAGAACTCCATCGTCCCTACCAATGTGAACAGATCTGCAACTCCGAAAACAAAATATTGGAATCCCAACCAGAACACACTCATTGGAATAGGCGGCATCACAATTGGTATTGCATCCAACATTCCATTCTCTTTTGCCACATGCTTTCTCTTCACCTCCACCAGAGCAGCAATAATCATTGATATAATAGCCAATACTAATCCAATTCCAATTCGTTGCAAGTGCGTAATCCCTGCTTCGTGTCCAGTGAATCTTCTAGCAAGTGGAACAAAGATTCTGTCGTAGATTGGAGTCAGAATAACTAGAAATGCTAAAGGAATTACTGATAGAGAAGGTGCTGGGATTTTGAAATGCTTCCCCATGCTTCGATCCATGGTCAAACCCTGAGACACGGAAAATGTCTGGAGTTGTGCTAAACCTGTACTCAGCAGTATTGTGCTTGCAAATACGGGTACCATTCGAATTAGAATTTTGGCTTCTTCTACTTGGGTCACAGTGCATAGTCTCCACCCACTAGGCTCCGTGCTATTCTCATATTGAGAGGAATTTCCTGTTAATATTGCTGCTTTGTCCAGGAATCTGAAAACAATTTCAAACAAATATTTGTAATTAGCAGTTTTATTCATTGTTTCACTATTTATATAACGCGTTTCTCTTAGGGAAACAACAATCAATTAATAATATTCCAATTAAGTCTTAGAGTTTACATACTTGAACTGATTTGTATGTGCAAGTTTCTCAGTAATGATGCCTGCTTCCTTATCATGTACTTCATGCAGGTCGTTGGGATTCTCTGGTGTGCTGAGCTTTCGGTTGCGGAATGCAGCTACAAACACCTGCAATAATGTTCAAACAAGTCTCATGTGCTAGATCTTAATATAAATTTTATATTTTCTATTTTAAAAATTGTTTTGCTAGAAATAAATTATGATTTAAACAGTTAGAAGCTTGAGCAATGAGTCACATTAAAACGTTGTAATTAATGTTGACAGCAAGGGGAGAGTGTAATGGTGTGAGTGTGTTCACAAAAACTCTTATCTTTTATTTTACATTTGACAATCGTTTGTTTGACAAAGTATTAATATTTAATAATTAACATAATATTATGATATTGCTATCAGGATTCAACCGTGTAGTTTTACAAATGGTTCATAAGGCACAACACTTGGTGAACGTTTTGCAAATGGGGTTGCAAGCTAGGTGGGCTTAGTCTTGGGAAAAACTCCTTGGTTAAGCGCGCTTGAGCGAGAGCAATACTAGGATGGGTGACCTCTTGGAAAGGTCTAGTGCTTCACCTCTGTGAGCATCACGTAGATGGAATGAGTGCTAAGTGAATCATTCATTATCATGAGAGATGGGTTATTGCGAACCACTACTCATGAAACATTGGTCAACGAGTTTGACTCGTAAAACTACACAGTTGAATCCTGATAGCAATCACATAGATGCAATGAGTGCTAAGTGGATCATTCATTATCATGAGAGATGGGTTATTGTGAACCACTACTCATGAAACATTGGTCAATGAGTTTGACTCATAAAACTACACAGTGGAATTTTAATAACAATATCATAATTTAACATGCTATGAAAAATACCTCCAACTTATTAACATAATATTTCCAAAATAAATAACATCATCAACAATATCCACTTTTCAAATTTAATATAAAAATTTAAAAAATTCTCAATGCACTTTTCACATTAATTTTTATCTACCAACATTAATAAAACATTTAAGAAAATATTTTAATTTACTAATTTGAATTTGAACTTCAAAATTATAAGATTAAAAGGTCCTATATTCAATAACAAATTATTGGCATCAACTACCTACTAGTATCTTATCAATTCCCTAAAATATTATTCATGACGAACATGAAAATGTTGGCTGTCTGTATGTTAAACAAGGGCAAAGTTTAACCAAGATAAACTTTCCCCTTCCTTACCAGTTCATTAGTCCATCAAGTTCACCGACTTAATGGCGTCCTCCTAACATTGACTTGTGCAACATTGAACCAGACATAAATCTATATGAGAAGTTCCAACCATACCTGAAGAATGCGAGTTAGAGGGCTCCCCCCTGGAATTCTGATGCGGTATGTTGATTTTCCAGCCACAATGGCTATGGTTGCAATGAAAACGCTAGCCAGGCAGAAGCCAAAACCTGCATCCCATCCCTTGTTGTTCATCACCCATACAACTACTGTGACACCAATAGATGATCCCACAGTGATGCTGAAGAAAAGCATGTTGAAGTAGGTGGATATTTTTCTCCTCTCTTTTGGGTCTTTCTCATCGAATTGATCTGCTCCCAGAGGCGGTAGAGAACCTTTCACACCTCCATCTCCAATAGCTACCAAATAGAGCCCCACGAACAACATTACAGCTTTCGCTCCACTCACTTTCTCGCAGACAGAAGACCTATCGAGTAGATTGCAGGGAGGAGGCTTTAAACTCTTATAGTGCGCTTGTATTAACAATACAGCGTATCCCTGCATGTCAATGAAAGCTATATTAATCACAGAATACTGGAAAAAGTAATTGAAATTAGTAATGGTCTGGTCAAATAAGTGAAGAAAGAGCATCTATTGTACTAAGAAAAAATACACCAAAAATAATATCAAAATTGAAGTTAAGTCAATTATAAAATCAAACTGTAAAGCACAAGGACACTTACAGTAAGTTCTATACAAGCACAAAAGAAGTTAGTCTTGAATCTGTTAAGGTACGCGTCAGAAACGAATCCCCCAACCAGCGACAGCAGTAGCGTAGTCCCCACGAAATTGGTGAGCATGGTGGCTGCATCAGAGAGCTCCATATGCATAACCCCATTGAAATATGTCACGAGGTTTATATTTATGGCTAGGAAAGCCAGGATCTCAAATATCTGCATCACTGCAAATCATGAAACACAGTTAAGTAAAAAAATTCATAATACCAGTAAAACTCCTTCCACAACACGGCAAATAAAAACATGACCTTTCTCATACTTTCTCAGAAGAAGAAATTAACAAACCATAAATAGGGAAGGTCGCGCGAATTCCCCCATGGCGATCCTTGCGAGCAGGTCTTCCTTTCCAGTCCACAAACCCTTCTAGCTCATTCTCATCGAATCCGTTCAGCTTGCTCTGCAATTCCATAGAGGGCGTTAGTAGAAGACTTCATCTATAATTAATCTTCTACAGAGTTGAACTGCGTACGTCCCACAATAGGTAAGAAATTTACCATTTTGGTATACAAAATAAACTGCAAATCTGTGGACAGCCTTATTCCTCCACAGACAAAAGACAGAGGAATTTGGACTAAAGATTCTGAGGAGTTCAGCCTTGGTTCGAGGCTTTATAGAAAAAACACAGTCTGAATCGATTCATTTTCTCCGAAGTCTGATAGTAAACAACCCCGTGGACAGAGAGGCGGTGAACACTCTTAGTGCTTTGGGTGGGGTCTAACATTAGTTGCTACGTTGACGTTTACATGCGGTACTGGATTGACTACCACAAACATCCCGCTCTAGAAGGGCTTTCATTGTAGTAAGACAAAATAGAATCTAGGGGACTCTTTAACTACTCACTTTGACTTTTAACGACACAATACATGGTATATTAACTTAGCTTGATATGTTTGTCCTTTAATGCCTTTCCTTCTTGGGCGACGTATAAAATCTACATTAGTTTCGGCCAAACACTCTAATTTCATGTTATGTTAACATTAATTATAATTGAGGCTTCACAAAAGGGTTTTTAAAACAGCATACGTAAGAACAAAAATGCAAGATACTTATATTGTTCATTCATAATAATGAAAGATAATTATATTAAATTATTGTAACTTTTTTAGTATTAGATATACGAATTATAAATATATAGATGTCTCGAACGTTGTTACATGATGTTAAAGTTATACAATAGATTGTTACAAGTCTATTATGGGTTTGCTAAAAGTAATCAAGAAGCTAGGAAAGGTAACTAGAAAGGTGTTACGAGGGTTCACTCAACATATTATAGATCAATGGAAGTATGCTCTTTTGCTTAAATTCATTATTGGGAGTTTTTTTTTCGTATTACTTTCAATAATGCTATGAGTAAAAAAATAAAAATAAAAATGGTGAGCATCAAATGTAGGTTTGAGATTCAAACCAATAGAGTGTTGGTGATGATTTAAGACATCGCTATAATGTATATAGAGATGATTATCTTCATTCATGTTCATTGTAGACTAATTTGGTGCAAATAATGATTGTAAAGAATTCTACAGTAGAAGATCATGAATGATTAGTTTGCTCACTTTTGGCCTATTGGAAAGAGTAGCTTAAATGTGTTCTCTATAGTGTGAGTCACTAGCTAGGGTAATTCTTAATTTCTTCCTTTTGGTAGCTTATTCTATCCTTTCTGTTGACAATTATTTTAATCCTTGCTAGCATTTTAACTATTGCCCATGCTAACAAGTCATTTAAATTGCTCAATAATTTTAACATGCATGATGTTATGTGTTTGATTCTTGAATGCCTTGGATGTTGCATGCATGTTGGCTACCACACATAACAATTATCCATATTTGAAATGAGAGAAGTCGGTTAGAGAGTGATGGGAATAGTAAGTGATGGTATCTCTATATGGTAAAAAGTGGTCAAAAGCATATTATGATGAGAGGAAGATAGTTGAAGAGGGAAAGTTATATGATTTCAAATTTGAAAGACATTATCATGTTGATTTTGAGAAGAACAAAGAGAAAGGGGTAATGTATCATGTATGGTAGCATAATAGAGGCATAAAACTTTTTGAATAATTAGTGTAGACACTTAAAATTAATATATTGTTAATTATTTAAATATCTTTAATCATTTCTTCTATAATCGATTAATTAAATCTCTATTTATTCAATTAATTATCTCATCTTCATTCTCTTATTTATTATAAGATATTTTACTATACTGAATAAATTCACTATTCACCCAATCTCATATCTAGCTTAAAATCACTTAATCAACCTTCCTCTATAGTCCACCTTAGGTGAAAAAAATTAAATATTTCTTACCTAAATTCCCTATACCCCCTTTCCAAAAATTAAATATATATGTATATTTATTTAATTTCATTTTTGCATCAAATTTTCATTAGTAAACTAAAATTAATCATCTTACTAACCCCTCACTTGAAAATTTCTAATCCTAGTCAAAACCCTCAAATTGTGTACAACTCCACATGTGTAAAAAGGTATGTCCTTTTGTACACAAGGCATGGTCCATTTGTATGTGTGGCATGGCCTTGGTACCATATTACATGGGTCAATGGACTTTCCCATCCCCCTAGGATACTCTCAAGTACACTTTTCATCCTCACCATCCACTACTCCCAATAAAATATTCCACCATAGATTCCTATTCAATCTTGGACCCATCTCCATCCTTTAACCAAATGAGGACACTTGTCCTCCTCTCATATTTCTAAGGGTCTCAACCAATTTAATCGTTTGATATCTACTTTTAATCCTAACCATCTAATCCTTAAGCACAACCACAATGACTTGGTTCAACAAAGGGTTGGTCTTTGTGAGATACTTTTATATTTTTATTATATTTTACTAACTCTTATGCTTAATTTGAGTGTTGCAAAAGTTGTGGGTATAATAGGTTATATTGCTTAATGTGTTCTTATATGCTTTAATGTTTAAGTAGATACATTTTGAGCATCAAATGGGACCCACATCCATTAAACTAACCATTTTTGTGTGCTTTTAGATATTGTATGCTTGCAAATTATAGTTTCATAAATTTTCTCTATGTTTTGGCAGTTCCACCATAGTTTGACATATAGTACCCACTCCAAACACCTTTAAAATACATTTTTTTATGCTCTAATTCTTGATTTTTTTCTCAAACATCAATCTTGCAAGCCATAATTCTTCCCCATTTAAACTCACCTCCTATGCTCTTATAGGCCTAACATGTTTTATTATAATTGTGAATAATTTTTACAATCATGGTATGATTTAGTGAGTTTTCTCTATATTTTGAAGGGTCCACCACAATTCAATAGCTCCACTTTTAACCTCTTTAACATATTTTAAGGCATTTATGATGCACTAATTCTTAGTTTGATTTCATAAATTAATTTTAAAAGGGGTTGTGTTATCAAAATATTATCTTAAGCATAATTAAACCATCTTTTCATCTAACATGTCTGGGTAATACATTTCAATGGCTATGCTTTACCTTTTACTGGATTTGCAACAAGCCAACCTATTCTCTTATATAATATCATGATAGGCCTAATATATCATTTAGTGATACACTAAATATTTTGGTGGTTCTTCCCCTAGGTATAATCTCCTATCTTTTATTATTTTAGATATTCACACCCTATGTTGGCATTTTCACTATTTCCTAACTCATTGGTGTTGGTGGTTTGTCACCTCATTTCATCATATTTTTGGAATTTAATATATTCTAACCTACCTATACTCTCAAGGGAACATCATCATTCTCATCATCCTTCCTCCTAGTCACTTATTCAAATGACTAGGGCATCTTCCCTAACTTAACAATTTTCTTCCAAACAATTTTATGAAAGATTTAAATATTTAAGGTTAGGTAATTAGGGTTGGGGTTGGGATTAGGATTATGGTTATGGTTATGGTTAGGATCATGGTTAGGGTTAAATAAGGATAGGATAAAGGTGAGCGTTAGTGTCATGGTTATAGTTTGGAGAAAAAGGGTTAGGTTATGATTATGGTTAGGGTTAGGTTTAAAATTTGGATTATAGTTTAGGATGTAGTGTTTGTCTTCAGTTTAGGGTTAAAGTTAGGGTTAAGGTTAGGGTGTGAGTTAAGGTTAGTTTTAGGACTAGATTACAATTGGGATCATGGTATAGGGTTTAGGATTAGGGTTATATTTTGAATAAGGTTTTAGGGTTATGGTTAGTGTTAGAGGTTGTTTTTGGATGTGGGTTTTTAAGGTTATGATTAGGGTTTTGGTTAGGATTAGAGTAAGGATTAGGTTAGGGTTGATTTAGGGTCAAGGTCGGGGTTAGAGTTATTGTTATGAATAGGGTTAGTATTGGGAATAGACTTGGAATTAGGATTTCAATCTAGAGTTGCAGTTAAGATTATGGTTTGGATTAGGGTTTAGGTTAAAATTAGGTTTCATTTAGGGTTAGGTTTAGAGTTATGGTTATGATTAGGATTAGGGTTGGGATTAAGGTTTAGGTTTTGGATTAAAGTTTAAAAGGATTTGGTTAGGGTTAAGGTTAGGGTTACTATTAGGGTTATGAGAAATAGATATAGGGTTATGGTTTGGGTTGGAGTTAGGGTTAGGATTAGGGTTATGATTATGGTTACTATTAGTGTTCGGGTTACAATTATGGTTAGGGATTTGGTTAGGGTTAGTGATAAGGATAGGGTTATGGTTAGTGTTAGTGTTAGGGTTAGGGTTGCGGTTAGTTTAGGATTACAATTAGGGTTTATGGTTTAGGGTTAGGTTTACAATTATGGTTATGATTGGGATTAGAGTTAGGGTTTTGGATTAAGGTTAGGAATTTGGTAAGGGCTAGGTTTATGGTTATGTTAGGGTTAGGATTATGGTTTATGGTTAGGATTAAGGAAAGTTTAGGGTTGCCATTATGGTTTATGGTTTAGGTTTTAAGGTTAGGTTTATAATTATGATTATTGTTATGATTATGATTATGGTTAAGGTTAGGGTTAAGATAAATAAAACTATGGTTAGGTATAAGGTTATATGATAGGTTAATGTTAGGTGAGGTTAGGGTTAGAGAGTTAGGTTTATGATGTTAGGTTTCAAGAAGAGATCCAAATTTAAGATTTTGTCATAGTTGGCTATAATGAACTTGAGAAAAAAAAATCTATAATATTTCTTTTGGGAAAAAAATCAACTACAACTTAAACTTAAATTTAGAGATTAACCTAAACCCTAACTATAACCATAACCCTTATCCCAAACCTAACCCCAAAGCAAACACACAACCTAACCCTACCCCTAACCCTAACCCTAACACTAACCATAAACCTAATAATAAAATAATTAAAAAATAATATAATATTTACTTTATAATAATTATAAGATAATTTTAACAAAATATAATAGTAATATTATATATTAATTAATCAAATATTAACCTTAATCAAATGGTATGCTAATAAAATGTAGCATATATACTCTTATATATAATCTATATAATATACGTCGAGAGATATCATTTTTGAGGCTTACTTTTTAAAATTTTAAAAAATTAAAAAAAAAAAACACAAAAGAAAAAAAAAAAAAACCTTGAAAATGATATATCTCGGCGTATATTATATAGATTATATGTAAGAAATATATGCTAATATTTATAACTTATGCAATTCTAACGAACATTATATATTTGAATTTAATCGAAATACTCTTGAATAATACTATATTATATTATTTAAAATTAACATAAAAACCTTATATTTTTAAGATAAAACTTGTTGATAAAATTGCAGCAGCAAAATGAAAGTAGAAATTGTAGAAAGATAAGAATAGAATTTAAAGATCTAAAAACAAAGAAGAAGAACACAAGATTTATAGTGGTTCACCCAACAATGACTATATCCACTTTTAACAGGGATTCTCTTTTATTAATTCTCATATACAATCTATATTCAAGCAGTGGTAACTCTTATAATTCAGTCTCATCTTCAAAATAGAAAAATCTACCAAAAAATGGTCGATTACAAAATTAGCAAATGCATGCCCAAAAATGTCAATTACAAAAGACAGCCGTTACCGTTATGAGTGTGAGACATACTGCTATTAATAATTAGAAGGAATATTTGGATTTCAGCAAACCCAACAAAACTTACAAATTCAAGGAAGATATTTATAATTTCAAAATTAATGTTAGAAAGAGACTTAAAAACAACCAACTTAAAAACTTTATTTATCTTTTATATTTAAGCTTCCCTTTCAAAATTTCCCATCGTGTCAAACAAGGCAAAGGGACGTAATGTAATATTTCTCATCATTTTCAAAGACGGCGGAGCCACGTTGCGTTGAATGGGACGTTTTTTTCAAATACATGTTTTTAATATTATTTTCCTTTTTTTTCTGCGCTTCGACAGAGATGCTGAAAAGAACAGACCGGTATATCCGGCAATTCAGTGAAAAACTCAAGTGAAGGGACGTGTAAGGTGAAGATTCATTCCAGGGAGTTTGGAGTACATCGTATCTCCAAAAAATGCATCGAACTAGTTTATTCCATCGTTTTATTGTAACTATTTTTTAATCATGTGTTAATAATGAAGACTTTTTGGGTATGCGTGCGACCCAACGAGCAAAGAAAGTCTTCGTGATCGAAGCAAACATTAATTAACCGACAAAATTCAAATTATAACCTCAATAATTAAAAATCAATATATTTCACCAAAAATAATTGCAATCATAGTTGAGTGTTTGAAAATTTTACACAACGCTAAAAGTCCTCGAATTTGTTCAAAGTCATCTAGAAAACATAAGTTACTAATGTTCATCTAAAAATTATAATTTATTAAAAGTCAGCAAAGGTCATAATATCTAAATAAGGCTTAAAAGTCTTCTTTTAAGATATTTAATTTGTTCAAAACCATCTAGAAAACATAAATTACTAATAGTCATTTAAAAATTATAATTTATTAAAAGTGAGCGAAGGTCATAATATCTAATTTATTTAATATTTATTGAATGTCTAAATTATTGTAAGGGAATATATTATTATGTAAGCATTTTAAGATAAACTAATTAGATTATAATTAAAAAAATATTTAATATAAGACATAATTTAGGAATTTAAATGGTTATTAAATTAAATGTATACAATGTGAATAAGTAAATAATGATATTTAGTTTAAAGTTTGATGTTGATTTCATTTTAAATAATGTTGTCAATTGATTCACCAATGAATGAGAAAATTAGGACAAGCCAAATAACTTTTATTAATATTAGGAAAAATGTTATTTGTTAATTTAGTTCATTTTTTTGTGACTACAAAATTAACTTCTAGATCTATAGTTTTGACCATTGTGCACAAATGTGAACTTTTCTTGTGGATTTGAAACTTTGCTATTTATGATGTCAGAATCAATTCCACCTTGATATCTCAATCAATATCTTAAAGGAAGTGGGTGTAAACATTGTTGAAAGCTTGTTGTTAGGCTATGAATGTTCTTCAATCAAACTCTTGTTACCAAGTAAATGATATGGAATAATGATCGAAGATAGTAAGTAGTCATACAATAATCTTAGAGTAATTCTTTAACACCCTATATTTTTTAAGATTCCTCTTGGATATATAAATTGAAGCTAGCGATCATAATTTATTCGCAAAGTATTTGCTCATTTTAAACATAGCACCTTAGCATGCCATTTAAAATATTCCATTGTTTAGTTAGCTCATATGTATTGGGTTTGAAAGGATGAGCATGGGCTCAATTTTAAATTTTAAATTTTAAAGTTAGAATTTGATTTGTAACTATAAACATCAACTTGGATTGTTTATATTGTGTAAGAAAAAATGACACACAATTAGTGATGGATGACACAAAAATAGGATTGGTTCCTTAGAGATGTGTGATGATAAGTGGGTTAGGGACATTGTGCACCTAACGCTGAATACATACATTATTTTTTGAAATAATAGTCACTATAATAGGGGCCAGATGTGGATTCAATGTGGAGTTGGAAATAGATGTTACAAAGTATACTTGTTACATGTAATTTACACCAATGTATTTTTTATCCATTCCTTGCATATGAACTACCTACAAAGATACATTTTTTTGGTAAAAATATTTTAATATATAGGAAGTTAATATTTAGAAACTCATATAGAGGTTGAAGCATGCAATACTATTTCCCACTAGTGAGATATGTGTCAATTTACCAATTTATGTAAAATAATGTGTCTTAATCTTAGGGCTCAAGGAAAGTAGATTAATTTTACTATGTATGAAATTCTCAAAATATAGACATGTATCCCCTAAAAATTTTGTGCTATTATTTCTAATGTGACCTGTAAACCACCATATATATGACAGGTTAGGTTGGTAGGATGTATAAGGGAGAAGATGGGATAGGGAATA
>VDFB02012872.1:0-13382 GCA_007258455.2 Sequoia sempervirens | reverse complement strand
GGGGGAGAGAGGGGAGGGGAGCAGGGGAGAGGGAGAGAGAGTGGGAGTGGGAGAGGAGGGTGGGAGATGGTGGGAGGGAGTGGGAGAGTATGGGAGATGGTGGGAAAGGGTGGGATAGAGTGGGAGAGAGTGGAAGAGGGTGGGAGAGAGTTGGAGAGGGTGCGAGAGAGTGGGAGAGGGTGCGAGAGTGTGGGAGAGAGTGGGAGAACATTGGATAGGGTGGGAGAAGGTGGGAGAGAGTGGGAGATGGTAGGAGAAGGTGGGAGAGAGGGTGGGAGTGTTGGAATTGTAAAATTTTGATAATTTTACAAGTTGTTCATACCCATGAGTTTCTGAATGAGTCCTTACCATAGACACAAAAATCCTCTCTTCATAACATTTTTCCCATATTTTTCCATGTGGTCCCATAGAATCCATCGAGTCATGAATATTTCACTAGATATAATCCATATCGGCAAGAGATGGTGAGGGTCTCCCCGATCCATAATGTTTTTTTTTGCTAATATACATCTATTGTAGGTCTATCGGCAAGACTTCAGAGATGTCACACCGATCAAAATTCATATGCAAACACCCATCGGTAGGACACAATTCATTGTTTCGGTGACAGAATGACATATCGCTGAGAAATATTTCATCGGGATGAGTCATAGCAAAATCATATTGTCTTACCAATCGGTGTCCAAGCAAACATTTCAGCCAAACCAAAATTCTTCAGAGTGAGGTCTTGCCGAATGTATTTTTGTCTCACCGACTAGCTCATAGAATGACGTATCAGCCAGACTAAAAGTTATCTGAATAAAGTCTCAGCAAATGCACCCGGTCTCGCCGACAAAGCATAAGGGGATTATATCAAATGACTCTCGGGATGAGGTTATGTAGTCTTTCCGACTCATATGTCTCACCGAAGTGTTTCATCGGTGAGAGAGTAAATATGTTTCATCGACTGGAAAACATACCACAGGGTGTATCTCAGTAAGACACAAAGTATTTTATGAAACCTCTCCCCGACTCCAAAAGTCATAGCGAAACATAAGATAAAGGGATATCTATCGGCAAGATAGTGGTTATTGCTATATGTCATAGCGAGTCATTGTAGGTCATACCAATCAGAAAGCAAAGTGAACTTATCGCCGAGACAATAATTATCGAGGAGAGTCATATCGAACACATAAGAGTCTTATCGATTGGGATACAAAGGGTTACATCGGCCAGACTTAAGCCGTCGGTAAAATGTCATGTAGCATATGTTTGGTTTCACCGATACTATTGAAGGTGGGTCCCGTCATTGCCATTAGAATGAAGTTGTGAAGTCCTACCGACTCCTATGTCACAACGACAAGATTCAAACTTGGAGATACATTCGGTGAGACTGGATTCTTTGGCGAGAGCTATGTGAATCATACCAAATGAAGGTTCATCGGCAGGAAAATTGCTATGTCACTGCGATCAGAAAGTGAACTTAAGGAGATGTTTCGGTAAGACATGAAGTGAGTTGTGGGACATCCTGCCGACTCCATAAGTCACAGCGATGGTTTTCATCGATGAGAGTTTCATCGATATACTTGCAATTGAAGGAATAACCGTCGGTGAGACATTGAACATCGGTAAGACTGTAATGTCTTCACGGGAGTCCGATGAACAGTTGTAAAGGCTTGAATGAAATAACTGCCTGGATGTGAATGCAAATGGACGTGACTTTTCATGTGGCCAATATATAAACCCATTTTTGACAGCAGCGAAGAGGAGAGACAGAGTAAAAAAAATACAGTAGGATACATAATTTTTTGAGACTATGATGCATGATTGAAAAACAATGGAGATTCCAATTGAATTTCTGATGTGATGACATTTTTTTGGTGTCAATTTTTTGTTGTGCTCATTGAAAGTATTACTAAAGTTGTCTCCAAGATTGGTGCGGTTATTTAAATTGATGTAACAAGTTTATATTCAGTTTATCAGTGCACATTTGTTGTATCTGTGTGGTTGATTGATCGACTCTTTCAAGAAAAGATTAAATCCTTTTAATGGATCATAGTAATTAGGGAGATTCATCTGGATCATTAAGAAGAACTTGGTAGTCACAGTCTTGCATATTTATACAAGTTATAAACTAAAACATATGCCAAACAATTTGAGTTTCTACCAAATTTTTATTTATTTATTTAAGATTTCATTTGACTCTACATACCCAATAACTAGTCTCTGCATTTTTATCATTTAGTTTCATTCATTTTTTACATCTGTTAACTAAACATATTAGGTTTTAATTTTAATGTTGTTATATAATTTATACCAAATTCCAGTTTTATTTGTCCACTCCCATCTGCCATTGTGGGAAAAACATTTCAAGAGAGATAAGCACAAGTCAAGTCTGCCTCACTCATATAGGTACACCCGCCTAGGTTTGGCAATTTTTGAAGGAAGTAGAAGGTTCATTTTGGCCCTTGTCTATTACCACAAAGTGTTGTGAAAGCTGGCAACCTTTCATGGTTTCAAACTTTGTGTTTGAGGAGCTATGAGAGGGAGGGAGGTGGGAGAGGGTTGGAAGAGAAAGTGGGAGAAGGTGGGAGAGGGAGGGTGTGAAGGAGGAGTGAGAGAGAGGGTGGGGAAGGGTTGGAGAGGGTGGGAGAGAGTGGGAGAGGGTGGGAGAGAGTGGGAGGAGTTGGTCAGCCCTCTCCTCCTACTCCCTCCCATTGAATTCTCACCAGCCCTGCTCACTCTGCCTCTCCTCTGTTATGTATCTTCTCTCTCAAGCCTCTCCCTCCTACCCCTCTCTCCTCTCTTAGGTCTCTCCTCTCTAAACCCTCTCCCTCCTACCCCTCTCCCCTCTGTTAGGTCTCTCTCTCTCAGCCCTCTCCTCCCACCGCTCTCCCTCTCTTGGGGTCTCTCCTCTCAGCCTCCCTCTACTCTCTCTGTCCCTCTCTTAGGTCTCTCTCTCTCAGCCTCTCCCTCCTACCCTCTCTATCCCTCTGGTGGGTCTCTCTCTCCCTCTCAGCCCCTCTCCCCTCCTCTCAGCTCTCCCTCTGTTGGAGTCTCTCTCTCTCAACCTCTCCTCCACCCCCTCTCCCTTGTTAGGTGGCTCTCTCCTCCCTCAGCCCTCTCCCTCCTACCCCCTCTCCCTCTGCTGATCTCTCCCTCTCTTAGGTCTCTCTCTCTCTCCCTCTCTCAACCCTCTCCCTCCTACCCCCTCTCCCTCTCTTAGGTCTCTCTCTCTCTCACTCCCTCTGTCTCTCTCCCCTCTACCCTTAATTGTAAACCTTAAAATATTCACCCTTAAATCCTCTACCCTCTACCCTTAGCCCTTCCCTCCTTTATCTCTCTCTCACTCCCTTCCTCTCTCTCTCTCACAAGTATCTCCCTCTCTCAGGTATCTATCTCTCTCACTCCCTCTAGTTCTCTCCCTAGTACCCTTAATCCTCTACCCTATAAATGTACCATCTAAAGCTTTAAAAAACCAAATTTATCATAACATGAGCGCGTTATTAACTAGTAGAGCTATGTCAATTTAGGATTAAATAACGTGAGCACATTTTTTATTGCACTAAAAATGGTAAAAAATCACAATATACCCGTGATGTCGGCCCACATTCTGCATATTCTCTTGGTTTTGCACGTGCTCCAACAAAAAGTAGCTTTTTGGTGATTGAGTGAAGTGTGCATGCATGATTTTGAGATTCCACCACATTTTGAATGTTCTTTCCATCACCTTTGCATGAAATAGCAGAGTTTTCACGTTGACAGGCATATAGTATCAATTCAAGTTTGAATTACAATGATAATTGATATAAAATTGAAATTTGGAGGGGAACAAGCTTTTGAAGAAGTCAATTTTTTGAGGAGTTTGAGGAAGGAAGAAGCAAAGGCTGCATAATTGGGTAGAGCTCCTCCATTTGAAACTTTTCTTTTTTAGGTATGTGAAATATTTGTACATTTTCTTTCATTTGATTATGGCTTGCTTTCATTTTTGTTGTTTTGCTTATTCCATGTTGATCAAATTTTTTGTTTGTGATGAAATATTAGATTGCCAAGCCACTCAACAACATCATTTCTTTAGGGAACTTCCTTCCCAAATCAAATCAGGAGAAGATCAATTTATACAAAATTTGTCAAATTCATCCAAAACTACTTTTCATTCAACCAAAATCCATTTATTTCATTTCAAGCTATAAGGCTACCAGTAGCCAATTTACCATCTCCATATAGCAAACCATTTTCAGAATCAACTTTCAACTTTGTTCTTGTCATAAACAATACAACAATCACTCATCAAATCAACTTACCCCTTCAAGGAAAAAACAATCAAACGCCTATGTTCCTTACACCTGCAATCAAACATCATCCTAGCCATTTAAGATATCTTTGCTCAAATCAACACATCCATCATCCTATCTTCACTTAAACCCTACTTGAAAACACCATTTTTTTGAATGAGAAAATTCAGAATTTTGTTCATGCAACAGTATCCCGACTTCTTATTTCTATTTACCCCTGCCACACATCTTCACATTATAAAAACACTAAATATGATACATTCCACCAACCTGCTATCCCTACATCGGTGGAATGGATAAGAATCACTTTTTATACTCTCAAAACAATTCTAAGGAAACCACAGACCGAGACTTAGGAAAATAAGTTCAAATTCTTGATTATTTGAATTAAAATTCCTACAAGTTTCAAGAATGAAAGAAGTCTCTTTCCCTGACAAGAATCAAATATTAGAATTCTTGAATCACTATGCAACCCGAAAACAAGAATAGAAAAGCTTTCCAAAATAACTGAGCAGAGGTTTTTTTATTGATTTTTGTGGATTTTTGGGATACAAGATCTGCCTTTCTCGAGTTTACAATGATTTTTAAAGGTGTCTAAATTAGTTGAAATAATTGTCTCATCTTCATCAACCCATCCTTTCCCTTCCACAAAAAAGACTCTTCACCTTCCTACTTTTGTGCAATTTTACATTTTTACAATAATTGATAACTTTTGTTATAAAAAGCAACTTTTCAATAATATCACCTAGTGACCTATTTCATGGTGCAAATACATTGAAATTCATAATTTCATGACCTTCATTCATGATATTTACTTGAACATTACAAATTGAAAAAATTAGCCTTTTGAAGGAATTTCATGACCTATGTGCTCCTGCACCAGTTTGTCATGTTACAACCTTACGTTGTCAATGGACTTTCTTTGTGTATGCTTCCAAAGCTTTCATTGAGTTATGCTTCCAAAGCTTTCAATTAGTTAATATGAAAACTTAGCACTTTTTGCACAGGTAAAATTATTCATCATGCCGAAGAAACGAACTGTTAAAAGGAAAAAACTAACAGATGATCAGCTCCAAGCCTTGAGAGATAAAGAGAAAAAATGGATGAGGGAATATCGTGAAAACCAGAAATTGGGAATGATTGATGAAAACAATCCAGTTGTAGAGGAACCTCAACCATCATAAAGAGAAAAGAAATTGGCAGCACAAAGGGCATGAATGCGAAAGAGTCGTGCTAGGGGAGATGCAAATACCGTAGTTGGAGACACACCCTCTACCACAAGTGAATACGAAGGGACACCATTAAGCACAAGTGAATATGGAGGGACACCATCTACCACAAGTGAGTATGGTTGGACACCATCCACCACATCTGAAGTTGAGGTACATCATCACTTGGAGTTGGCAGACAAGGTATACCATCATCCCTTACTTGGAACCTCAAGGTATGTCTTCTATTCCACCCTCGATGAAGAAGTGCTGTAATCTAGCCCACCTCCGATTCAATATTGATGGGAAATTGCTAATGTTGAGATGTATACCTAGAGAACGCACTGAGGAATTTTCGTGAAAGCCAAAGTTTTTATTAATATTGATGATGATATTTTTGGGCCACATGGAAGGTAAGATTCAGGCAGCACTTGTAGAAGATATGCTAATAAGATTTGGAAAATGTTCTTTGAAGGCTAAATGCATTACAAGATGTCAACTATTTGTTCAAATGATGTGGGGTTTAAAGTACAGAAACATCATGAAGACTCTTGGGTTGAGAACATCGAATGCATCAAGTGAAAACACTATTGTGAAGAATCTAATGGATGCTTATGACAATGTGGGTAAGACCTCACACTCAAAGGATAGTAATGTCACCTGACGTGTCATTACATTGACTTTGGTAAGCTATCAAGCAAAGAGATCTCACCTCATTAAAAAGACAAGTGAACAAATGGGAATTAGTAGAAAAACTTTATCAAAAGTCTAGTTCAAAGGTGGCAAAAGGGTGAGGGCGCGATTCAAATGAATTATATGGGCATTCTTGGGGAATGCCACACAAAGATAAAAGTTGTTGAAGCATTGAGAACACTAATTGAAGATTATTGGAAGAATAATACAAGGCCATCTCCGAATCAAAGGGATGTCGTAAGAAGGAGAATCGGTAGTCAAAACCATGAGCCACATCCAAAGCATTTTTTGGATATGACTCAAACCCAATTTTTTCATAAATTTCAAAATGCTTATCATCAAATTAGTATTTCTCAAAGATTATTTTAAATGCTTAAACCTTTTTATGTCAAGATAAATCACACACGCACTACTTGTTGTTGTAGACTACATATTGAATTCACTAACCATTATGATGTTTATCATTCTATATGTTTAGATTTGCATACTAATGATGTTTTGCAGGATTGTGGCATAGAAGCCCCACCAAAATCTTCAAGAGAGTTCTTATCAAAAAATTTATGTCAAATAGAGGATGGCCAAATATTCTACATGAGAACATGCTTGGATGGTTCATTAGAGGTGTTCAGGTGGCACGATGAATCAGAATATGTCAACATATGGAAAGCACAAATGGGGTGGAAGTAAAGCCTGGTAGATTTGGGAAATTATACGGAAATAGTGGCATCGCTACAAAGGATGCCATCGGAAATAAAAGTGTAGTTGGTTGTTGAGATTCAGTGTATTATTTTATGTCCATGTTTATTTGAGAATCTAGTGTATGAAGTATCACAAGGAATACCCATAGAGTACATTGAACAGGACACAATTCAAGTATGCGGTTGCTCACTTGGAAACATAGTATCGATGGTTGAATTTAAGGAGAACTACACTCTGGCCCACCGGTAGAGGTCTTGATCATAGTATTACATCTCCACCTGAGGTTTAGGCCATAATTCATTCATGCGGTGATAATTCAAGAAGGACCAAAGGAATTATTGAGGTATCCTTTTATATTAGTGATGATCCACACACATTCTCGAGGATTGGTACAGGGTTCTTCGGATGTTCATTCATTTGGATCGAGAGGGAGGCATAATATCATCGGTTGGCATATAATATGGTTAGCTAACTGTGCAACACAATTCAAGAACTTGTGCATGTTCTACTGGTTGAGTAGGATGCATGCCATTACAAGTGTTCAACATATGTGGAATTTTTGTGAGGTCGGGCATGGAAAGGAGAGCATGACGATGTAGGAGCATGCATGAAAAAGAGCATTAGCACGAGAAGAGTTAAAGTATAAAGATAGTGCACAGTTGATAGATGCAAGGTCAATCGTCGAATGGTGTAATGGTTTGATGGGTCTAGGTAATGAAGGTGCGTCTTCAGTTCATTAGATTTTTTTGGTTGATGGATGATACTAGCATTGCACCATATGAGGATTGTTGTACACTAATAGGATCGAGTAAGTTGCACTCTTTCCTTAGCTCATATGCAGGTTCATGGAGTATCGATACACGTAAGATGGCATGCTTTTGTTCTTCATGTGCAATGCAAGCCTGTAATGATTGTGAGTTAGGGGAGTGGGTTCACAAATGGTTGATGAGTTATCTTAGCCCACTTTACACGTATCACCCTCTGATGGAATTGGAACTAACCTGGATGTAATCATTGGTTGACTTTGACCATGTATCAGGATCTAGTTCAACGGGTAATATATCTTCTTAGCAGTATTTAGAACATATTGTTATCTTGCTGTACGTATTCATGTTATTTCAAAATGTACGCTATATAAATCACGAGGAATGTTTATGAAGTTAATATTAGCAGATGAGGAACAATGAAGAGGTCGGACTATTACTTATGTGTCATTGTGTTGAGCCAAAAAGAAATTGGAAGCCCCAATTATAGATGGAGAAAACATTGAACCACCCTGAGGCTGGAGTTATTTATTCTGGAGCGATATGAGAGAAGGTACCCACATAAGAGTGTTAAACATTGGTTGTTTGAGGAATTTGACATGCATCATAAGATTCTTCATTACTCAAACCTTGTCGTGGCATCCAATGTTCGTTTGACCAAATATGGGGGTAGACCTTTGAACAAGACCTTGTGGAAGGTCTGTGAGTCTAACCATGAGGCAATACTTGACACAATAAAGAGTAGAGCAGACCCAGATGGTTCATTGGATTAATTTGTAAGTATATGGACAATGGTTCTTATTAATTTATACTTGTATCCACGTCAATTTGGTTGATGCCAATGCTATCATCTTATTTTACTTTGTGTATCTGTATGTAACAAGGAAAACATTGATTGGTTTCCCCTTGCATAAAATGCAGATTTATGAGCCATCTAAGAGAATCTCAAGCAGAAAAGCAATGCAACATCCTTATTTTGATGATCCTGACAAATCTCAATTATGATTTTAAGCCATTACAAAAGTGTGTGCGAAGCTTGGTGAGGAAATTTCAAGTTATTCATTTGAATTTAACCTTATCATAACCACCTATGACGTAGACATTATAAGAGCATCTCGAATTTCAAGAAATTCTATTCATGAGAGGTGTTGTGTGCAATAGGTATCTTGAAACTCCTAGTGAAGATGTATGACCAAGACTGACTAAGCTGAGAGACTGCCATGCCTATCTGTAAGTTCCTTCCATCTATTTTGGATGAGCAATTTCTTTTTATTCTTTTCCTTTGCTTATCTGTAACTAAACTAGTAAAAATTGATTGGTCCCTCGTTGCAGAAAATGCTGATTTTTGAGCCATCAAAGAGAATCTCAGCCAAAAAAACAATGCAACATCCTTATTTTGATGATCTTGACAAATCTCAATTCTGATTTGAATGAAATTTTGCAATAAAAGTTCCCTGTTCATAAATTTCTATGTTTTCTTTCAGTTTTGTTAGCTTTGTACCGCCTGTACAGTAGATTTAGGCCTTTTCCTTCGTAGATTAAGATAATACAGAGAATTAGGTTTCTTTTGAGTCCATCTAGAAGAACATCCATTGAGTTTTTCCACTGTTAGAGCACATTTTTTGAAATTCAGTTTGGAACCTTCAATTTGAGGTTTTGAGAGTCAAGTAAAGAAATAAAGCATACTCCACTGAATTAGGCTTGTAGATTAGTGGAGTAGGGTTATAGTAGGGTGTTTATGGTGTAGGAGCACCAAGGACAATCAGGACCACAAGGTGTTCAAGTGGTAAATTTTGATTTGTAGTCCATGAAGAATGTTGTAATAAGGTCACAAGGACCATTAGGAAGTGTTTTAAGTCAATCTGGGTTGGTAGGATATGAGGTTGCAATGTCATGTTAGCATGTTGTCAATTTGGTGTAATGAAGCCTTGAATGTCCTAAATATGAAAATGTATGTAAATTCGTAATGTAAGGGTCAAGATGATGTAATGAGGCCATCATAAGGTCACTAGTTTAGGTATGGAGTCATTTACATAAATATGTCAAAAGTTGCACATAATAATGTAATGTTGTCAAACCAAAAGTTGTCATTTTGCAAATACTTAGAAGTTGAAGGGTCACACTTGTAAAATAAGTTGAAAAGTGGTTGTAGTCGGTTGAGGAGGTTGATATTCCTTCAAAAAGGCTTTGTGAACATTGTATGTTGTTGGCAATCATACTATCCAAAGCAGGAGCACCAACTCCATCTTTTCAACACTTGAACCCTTGTGGTTTCTATTATTTGGTCATTTGATCATTTAGGGTGTTCTTAGATGGTTTGAGGTCATTATATTTCATTTAATAAGGATTCAATACCATTTTTGTATGTATTAGGTCAATTGAGTCATGATGTAAAGAAGTTGATTAATAAGAGGATTCATGTGGTGAACCTTGTAATTTAAGTGTTTTAGGGTTATTTGTGTTAAATAAGGGCTTTACAAACCATTTATCATGTAATTTGAGTCTTAGGAAGGAGTATTTAAAGAGTTGCATAAGAAATATTGAAAAATTGCAAACTGCAAAAGTTGTAAAAACTGCCAAAAGCCAAAATTAGCAATTTTAGTGGAAGACAAAAAGACAGAAGTTCAAAAGGAAAGAATATGCATTGGGGAAGATCAAGAGACATTTTAATTTCTATTTTAAGTCCATTCAAGGCTAACTATTCAATATAGAAAGTTTGGTTAATGTTTTATTCAGAGTTTTCAATGCTTTATTTTTTATTTTTTATTGTATTTCCTGATTTTACTGTATTTTCAGAGTTTCCTTCACCTGTATAGACCCGTACATTCTTAGAAGGCTTTCTCATTCATGTTTTCATGTAGTATTGTGAATTAGCTTCCATTTTCTTCCATTTAGGGCTTCCAATATTCGTTTTGGAGGGAGAAATACTAATTTTTCTATAGTAGCCCGTGTAATAGATTTATCACTGTTTTGTGATTAAAAAAATGTAATTTTTGTCTTCCCACCTACTGTAAAGCCATGTGACTCAGTGGGAAAACTTTCATGCATGCATATTAGGTGTGGAATGAAGTTTCTTGGCGAGGGGGAGTCTTTAAGTTCGAATTCTTATGATGCCTAGGCAGAAAATGTTAAGTTTCTATGTGAAAATGTTGGTTCAAGTTCTCTTTTCATGGATTTGTGTTGGGATTGAGTTTAGGAAGGGTTGGAAGGTCTGAGAAGACCTAGGGAAACATGTTTTATGTTTTGGTTTTGTGAATTGTGGCTGTTTGAGTGAAGATCTTGAGAAACCCTAGATTTTAGGAGGGAAAATGAGGGTTTGTTGGAGTATTTGACCAAAAAATTTGTGGTTTTGAAGCACAATTTGTGACTGTCTAGGAGATCTTGTTATGATAAGAATTTTAAAGGTGGGTTTGTTTGTAAAATTGGGCTAGTTCTTGTAGCCCTTGAGCATGATACCTTGATGTTTCTTTAAGCTTTGGCAGATGAATCTTAGGTGGAAGCTTGGATCTGTATTTTTGATAAAGTATGAATGTTATTTGGATGATCAATGAATGTTTTTACAATTCTCTTTAAGGAATTGGTCTTTTAGTTGTTCAGTGGTGAATTGGAAGACTATAGTGTTGACCTTATGGAAGCTGGATTAGATATATGAACCTGAGTTGGTTTTTTGGTTCTTAAGTCAGAATTTGTATTCCCCCACCTTGCTCTGGATCAGTTTATATGCCTTCAAAAACATTCATTTATTTGAGAATTCATTTGGGAAGCTAAAATGATAAAGCCCAAAAACATGGTTTGTATGGCTACTAGAGTAGACCTAGTTGAAAGGAGATAATTGTCAAGATAGATACTTGGGGTTTTGCAAATTACTTGGGACTAATCTAAATGTGTTTGTTGAAATATTTCAATCCTTGTCTGCATCAGTTTATTATTTTGGTTGAGTCATTTTGTGCAAGGAAGTCAAGAATGCAAAGGTGGAGTTGCTGCTATAGAGCCAAAATCTGAGTTTTTCATCCAAAAATGGAGGTTTTATGCAGGGTATGGAAGAAATAATGAATGCATGTCTAGGGAAATGATTCTAAAAGAATTTTTAGACATAATAAGGCATGATCCAAGTGTTGGCCGGAGTGTTTGAGGTTTCTTAGAGTGAAATACTTGAAACCCTCACCGATTTTTGTGATTTTCACCCTATAATCAAGGGTTTACAGATTTTGTGTATTGCTGGGCGTTTTCCATCTTGAAACTTGTTTATTTGAGAGTTTTTACACATGGAAAAAGACTGTTTGAGTTTTTTTTGTATTTTGGTGATGATTAAAGACTACTTTCTTTGTTAAAATGGCCTATTTGGGGTTCTTTAGAAGCAAAAAAGTTGGGACAACAGGCATGTGTTCCAAAATAAGTGTATCTTAAAATGATATATATTTTTAATGGCCAAAATGGGTACCCTAAAATATATATTTATCCTATAAATATTCATTGTGGTTTGCATGATACACCTGATTTAGTGTTTTAGCACTTACGAGCAAATTTGGTCTTCTAATGCAAGCAATTGTGAAATCTGATTAATCAGTGTTGTAAGAAGGTGTTTTAGCTTTGTTCAAGTCAAAATAAAGATGAATAAAGTGTACCAAAGTTTGGTAAAAGTTTGGAAGCAAGATTTGAAGGTTAGGTGTCTTTTTGCCTTTTAAAAAGTTGCAAAGTGGTGCAATTTTCGTTCTCCAACTCGTCTGACCAAACAAACTATTCCAACGCATCTGAATAGGAATTTTTACACTAGGAATGGTCCTCTTTCACACCCAAACACATGAAATTTCTCTGAGCTACGTTCAACCGGATCGATCACTTAAGGGACCAAAGGGAAAAATGGATGCAAACTTTAGCATGAGTTTACTCAGACACCGTGATGCTTAGAAACTTCTCATCTGATCCTATGAGATCATGTTGCACCCCTCTACAATAACCTCTTTCAGTTTTTGTTATCTTAGAGTGGTTTTTTCGTAGTGTCCAGTTTTTAGTTGATGGAAAAAGTGTCAAATGGAAGCAGTGGAAAGTTGCAAAGTGGTGCAACTTTCATTTTGCAACTCGTGTGACCAAATAGACTATTCCAATGCGTTTGAATAGACATTTTTATGCTAAGAGTGGTCCTCTTTCGCACCCAAACACGCGGAATCGCTCCGAGCTACATTCAATTGGATCGATCCCTTAAGGGTCCAAAGGGCAAAATAGCTGCAAACTTCAACATGAGGTTACTCGGACACCGTGATGCTTATAAAATTTTTGTCTCATCCAATGAGATCGTATTGGGCCCCTCTACAATAATCTCTCTCAGTTTTCGTTATGCCAGAGTGGTTTTCCCGTAGTGTCCAGTTTTCAATTGATGGAAAAAGTGTCAAATGGAAGCAGTGGAAAGTTGTAAAGTGGTGCAATTTTTATTCTGCAACTCATGTGACCAAACAGGCTATTCCAACGCATCTGAATAGACATGTTTATGCTAGGCATGGTCCTCTTTCACACCCAAACACGCGGAATTGCTCCGAGCTACGTTCAACCAGATCGATCCCTTAAGGGTCCAAAGCGAAAAATGGTTGCAAACTTCAGCATGAAGTAACTCGGACACCGTGACACTTAGAAAATTCTCGTCTGATCCTATGGTATTGTTTTGGGCCCCTCAACAATAACCTCTCTTTTTTTTTTTTTTTATCTCAGAGTGGTTTTCCTGTAGTGTCCAGTTTTTAGTTGATGAAAAA
>VDFB02012871.1:0-24009 GCA_007258455.2 Sequoia sempervirens | reverse complement strand
GGAGAAAACAATATTTCATCATTTTTGAGTTGTAATGTATAGAGCACTCTAAAGTGATGAATGAATGTATGATGTATTTTGAAAGTTATGGATAGGATTGTATTCATCTATAGAAGATACATAATCATGTAGAGACCTCTATATGATTTAAATTTCTCTAGGTCCAACTATTTTCTTTATGAAATATAATTATAATTATTTGGAAATATACTTATTGAAATATTATATTATTGATTAGCTGCTATCAAAAGTAGAAAGGAGTTTCATTGACACAAATTTATAATTTGTAATACATTTTACATCTCCTTACAAGTAAACAAGACATAAAAAAAATTGCTTAATAGAAGCCTAACCTTTCCAAAATACATATTTAAATATGTTTTATTTATTCTTATAATTGATTATCCATTTTATAATCAACAAGAGTCCATTACAAAATATAATTGCCTTTGGTTTGCACCCATGGTAAAATAAGAAACAATAAAACCTATTTAGGCACCTTGTATAGGTTTTCATGTCTTGCTTTGCATGGGGAATACCTTCTAGTCATTTCTTTCCAAGAGGTTGTGTCTCCTTGTAGCACTCTGCCAAACTGTCCACGTGCCTTGCCCTTGTATTTTCACTTTGCATACTTTTTCTTTGGAGGGTCCCTATCATATGGGAGTTTTTTTTTGGGGTCTCCGAGGGAGAAGGGATTGATGGCCATGCATTTTGTAAGACCACGTGTCCTATCCAGGCTTCCACATATGAATAAGGTAGAAGAATAGGTGCCTTGTCTATGCTTCCATCTAGGCATGAATGTCATTCTGGAGGCATTTTCAACTAGTATATCAATTGTCTCTTAGCGGCGGGGAGGAAGCAAGGAAGTACAGAGGCATCTGGGGCTTGTGGAGGAGCAATGTGTAGAGACGTGAAGTAAGTTACCCACCGATTTCATTTCCTTGATAGTATCTAAATCCTTTTCAACGAGATCCATCATGTGTATATCTTGCAGACATTACAGTCCACTAGACCTCATCTTTTTTAGGCATTTTGTTAAACGGTTCATGTGCCCTGTATAGCCAATCCACACCTTGCATAGATGTCTTCCAATGCAGTCGCAACTACAACATCTACCCAGCCCTCCCTTCACAACTTAATCATTATTATGATCAATATTCCTTCGAACCTACTTCTTAAGCAAATAAGTCGTGATAATTTAAAACAAGAAAAGTGGGAATAGTTACTTTTTCCCCTTAAGATAAACTTTTCTTAATATTATTCATCTTCCTTACTCTAATCTAAGTTCTATAATATAGTATTACGTATGGGATATTCTCTCAAATTACGTTCTATGTTGCATCTTGAGATTATATATATATTACCACCAAAGGATTCGATATATTACTTTGCAAAGTAATCAACCTACTATTAATAAGGTATATCTTATATATATAAAGTATGGTGTTAGAAATAAAAGTATCTTTGACGGGATTAATTGATGTTGTAGTTAGTGAATTTAGGAATCGAATAAGTAAATATTGATGATTAAAATGTTTAATTAAGTTGAGTGAATTAAAGGTTATAGAATAGAATTTTAAATTTATAAGTAATCTTTAATTAGATTATTATGAAAGAAAGGAATTTCGTATATTAAAATAAAAGAGTTATATTGTTAGAAAATATGAGTAAATATAGTCCTTTATATAATATTAAACATTTAAGTACAATTATCTTTAAGAGAATTAGTTAATTAAGTTAAGTTTAAAACAAAATATAGAATTTATGTTTATAGATGTTGAATGGGAATTTGGAAATCTCGTTTTCACTGAATTTTGTACATCTAATAGTGTTACTTTCTATAGAGTATTTTTATTTATTACGTGTGGTGTTATGTAAGTATAGTATTGTATCATGAAGATTAGTATTCTTCAAATAATCTAATTCAAGATAGATATATTCATATAGTGGATTTATTTATTAGAAAGTAGTTTTAGGGTTAAAGATTTAAGAGATAATGCTTTTAGAAAAGACTAGGAGGTTACTTAATAAAATAACTCTTTTATTCAAGTGAGTAATTGGGAAAGAATAGTAGAAGAAATTTATATAAAAATAATTATATGCATGCATTTGTGTGTTATTAATATTTATGTGATTGCTCAATATTTACAAGTTAATGATGTAAATAGGGTAAGGGGAATTGATTTAATTATACCTAGGGCATGATAAGCAAAATGTATTCTATTATAATGATTTTCTAATCATAGTATAAGGTTATGTTGGTCTAGTTTAATGGATTGAATATCTATATAGGTATATGAAGATGTAGGTTGTATTAGGGTTAGAAAGTTAAGAGAATGTTCTTGAAGAGATTAAAACTATTGTATTAGATAATGATTGGATAGTTTATGGTAAATGGTAATATGGGAAATATGTGAAAGTAATGTTGTAATAAAAGGATTATTTTCCCTTATGGTTAATGAGCTTGTTGAATATGTTAGTTACATAGTTTTCTTTTAAAATCTTATGAGTCGCGAATGTACGCATGGTCACGTTTCATTGGTTGTTGGTTCCTTGTTATTTGGTTCTAATGCTTGAATAAGTGCTCTCATTGTATAAGTAGTTGATTAGTGAAAGTGTGAAGATTTTGGTTGGTTGTTCATGTTGAATTATTGGATTGGTTTTCGAGTTGAGATGTGATCGGTTGACCGTTATCATTGTCATGATTATTACTTCGATTCTACACTTGTCTCTTTGTAGATTTTATATAGTTATTCTGGAGTTCCATGATGTGAGTCTTTTTTTTTGTGTTAATTATGATTGAGGAGACTTTATGTAATGACTTTCTTGTAGTCATATTTTGAGATGGTTGGGAACCCAAAGAGTTTGAATTACCTTCAGTAGGAGATTGTGGATTTTTGGTGTTTTTGGCTTCCAGAGGCAATGGAGAAACTTGATTATATTGATTTTCCATGGTTGGACCTTTGTGATTCATTGATCTTATTTCTGATTTTGAGTTCTTGCAGGTCGTACCTCCTTTGTTCTTGTTTTCAGTGATATGGAATGGGTTTGCGAGATGGCTCTTGCCTCACATGTTGTGAGTCATGTACACTTTGATTTTTATGTGAGCTGAGGTACAACCCTTGCTTGTATTTAGTTTTGGTGTCATAGGGAGAGTGGCTCTTCATGGGAGCCAATGCACAAAGGGGTTGTTAGGGTAACCCATGGAAGAGTTTCCTAAACAAGTGACAACTTAATCAATGAACTAGTGGCTTTGGGTAGTTAAACACTAAACAAGACTAATTATGTGCCTCACCCATGTCATTAGTGCTTTCATAGGCTAAGGATGGGATGAGAAGACCTGGTTGGTAAGATCACTGCCTTGTCCTCACGAAAGGTAAGTGGTTTTGCATAAGTCACCCTATGGAGCGACGCCTTGAGATAGGTAGTTAGGATAACCATAGATGGAGGCAGCACCTTGTGATAAGTTGTCTGGATAATCCATGTAAGGCCATACGATGACACTCTCCTACAATACTCGTTTATTTTCCCTTGTTTGGTTGCCTCTAGGAGTGTTGTTTGAATTGTTGATGTTGTTGAGGCAATTGGTTCTTGGTGTTTGTTTTTGAAGCCTCCAAGTTCTATCTTTTAGTGTTGCACACATGCCTCATGGAAACTTGATTGATGTTAATGAAAGGTGCCCTTGATATTTATTGTTGGTTGATATTGTAATTTCATTTGAAGGCTTTGGATCCTATTGTTGTTGGCACCTCTTATGGTTGTTTAGTGTTGATCTATAATATTGGCATTTGGTTTTGTTAGAACTTTCATTATTTTTTTGTGGCTATGTGATGGAAATGTTACGGGTTGTTATCTTATGTTGTTATCCTTGTTGTGGAGTCTGGTTTGCTATTGGTTCATTTTACTAGTTTGGTAGAGGAATGAGGATCTTTCTTGTCAACTCCTAGCACGGGGGTGGTCATTCGGGTCCACGTGGTCAGGTGGAACGTGCTATGCAACCCATTAGGTTCCTAGGTTGTGTTCATGGGGCGAAAGTAGATGTAGAGCTTTGGAGCTTCACTTGGTTGAAGAAAATTCCACACTTTGCACCTTATTCTTCCTTGATGTAGTATTCTTGTACTCAATGTACTTTTCCCGTTGATATAAGGGAATCACTATGTGATGTACTATTTAACTATGATGTGTTGTATCTATGGAAATATGTTATGCAATTGTATTATGGAACTATGAATTGAATTGTAATAAAATTATGTATCGTTTCCCTCTCTTTTGATCATTAATGGTTGCCTGTCATCATTATGTATCTTGGTTTTATTTTCTTTCATTTTGATAAAAGTTTAGGTGTCGTAATGACCGTTCTGTGTACCCCAGAGGACGTGGGATATGGTGTATATGTTTAATTTCAATGTATGTGTTGGATTTTCCTAGTTCATAATATGTTATGTATCACTTTCAAACAAAAAAAAATTAGCGTGGTGTTTTGTTGTCCTTTGGGGTTCACACGACAGGGTGTTACACCATTGGTTATCTGTTTCAGTGGGTTGACCTTATGTTTCATGAATTTTACTATATCTATCTTAAAGTGGCTTATTTCATACATTTCTTTATTCCAAAATTTCATTCACAACATTTCATTGCATAGTGTAATCAATAAATTACCTTGTTTGAAATATGAAAATTGCATCTATACATTTCATTATAGACCTTTACATTACATTTTGAGTTTGCATAGATTACCTTTCACAAATGTTAGTATCTATCTTTTCCAATTTTGCAAAGAAAAGGTTAGTCAATAAGCATGTTAGTCATTCATTCAATACATTTCCTAGTTATGAGAGTCTCTTAGTGCAAGAGAGTGAAAATAGTGATGTGTGCCTTGAACCTACACCCCCTCTTATCTATCCTATTTGTGGGAATGATGTGATAGAAGATGATACAAGCATGGAAATTCATGACAATCATAGTTTTTCTTCTCCCGATACCTCTACTTTTAGTGACGAAGGTATCTTGGTGAAAGAAGATACAATCATTGAGAATCATGAAGATCTTTCTTGTCCTTCTCCTCATCCCCTTTCGGAAAATATTATAGCACAAGAGAATGAGATCATAGAAATATTCCTAAATATTACCTTACCTAATTTCCATTCCCCTCTTGCTTGTGAGAATGATTTAGTAGAAGATGAGATAGTAAATGATGAGGATATGTTGGTGTTAGATGATACAATATTTAAGGCCTATAACAACCCTCTTTATGATCCTTCCCCTACCTATCCTACTTTGGAAGACATTAGGGAAAAATGAATGAAATCATAAATAGTCATAAAAATCATACTTTTTCTTCTCCTAGTATCTCCCCTACTCATGATGAAGTCATTACAAAAGAACCAACCTTTGAATGTCAACAACATTCAGTTTGTAGTTCTCCTAAAAACTCTCCCCCTTTGGAAGATATCATGGTGCAAGGAAATGAGAACATTGACAATAGTAATTCCTTAGATGAAGATGATGAAGCAACATTAGACTCCTCTTCACTAAGAGATAATGAAAATAAGGATAAGTCTTCTAAGGTTATGCACATTAGATACCCCTTGGAGTACTCTCCTAAGCCTGAACTTATCATTTATCCACCCTCGCAAAAACCACAAACTCAAAACAAACATGTCCTTATCCTTGAACCACCTAAGAACAATGTTTCGCAACAACTGAGTTACAATATTGTTGCTCATACATACAACACCAGGAACAATCCGCAACCAAGACAAACACCTTCAACAACCCTCCCATTGCCTAACCCTATCTTACCAGGTCCTCCTTGTTTTCCTCTACAAAGTGGAAACAAGTATGATCTTGTTGAACAACTTAAGAATACACCTGCTAAGATATCATTATGGGACCTTATTCAAGCCTCTCCTCACTACCATAACATGATTCAAAATTCCTTACAACAAGTTCCTATCCCTTCTAATGCACAACCAAATGACATAGCAACAATGATTCAAGGAATAAATGCTGGCATTTTTTTCCACCAAATTGAGCTCCCTCCTTTGGAAGTGCAAAAAAAACATGATGCTTTCATGATAATAGTTCACCACAAGGGAAGATGTATAAATTGAAACCTTGCTGACAATGGCTTAGCCCTTAATGTGTGTAGTGTGACCCTTTTGGATAGGATCATCGTCGATAAATAAAAAATTCAACCTGATTCTTTATCTATTAAGGGATTTGACAATATAGGAAAACAATCGCTCGGAGTAATCACTTTGCCTATCACAGCTGGAAAGGCCACATTAGAAACACCGATCCATGTTATGCCTCACGATCTTTCATATAACCTCCTTTTAGGGTGGCCATGGATTCATGACATAAATGGTGTGTGTTCTACTCTTCATTGTGTAATGAGTATATTTACAACAACAAAGTGTACATAATTGAAGCTAACCCTGACCCAAATAGTTGTTTGAACATTGAGAAAAAACAAGGAAAATCCTTTAAAAACCTTAACACCAACTACACAAGTTGAACACATGCAACAAAAAGACAAAGAAAAACACACTAAGAAAATCATGAAGCTATTAGAAGATGATTGGGTTTCCTTATACTTTGAACCAACATTCATGGGAGAATATAAGATCATAAAAAAGACTCTGAAAAGGGAAAAGCAAAAGCAGTAATGTCAACACAAAATTCAAAAGACCCTCTGAAAGCATCCACCTCAACCTCTTTAGATGAAAAAATAAATTATACAACAAACTTCAATGAAACTAACTATCAACAACTACCAAATCCTAAAGAAATGAAAAATCTTTATGGAAAAGGTTACAAACTTATGAAACAACTTGGATACAGTAGAAAAGGATGTGGTGCTAGAGAACAAGGTATATGTGTCCCTATAGAGCAGGCCTAACACACAAGAAACAACATGTGGTCTTGGTTATTGTCCTTTGATAGAAATCAAACCTTCACTCAATATAAACACTCTCACAAAGGATTCCTCTAAACCAACTTTAATAGTAGTGCATCCTGAATTGATAGACACTAGTGGTATTGATTGTCATCCTTTGAAAGAAATAGAAAAATCCTCGCTTACATCAATGTCATCATGCAAAAAATAATGGTTTGAATTCGTTAGATTTTACACCCTCCTATAAAGGAGAGAAAAAAATCTCGCAATCTAAAGATTCATGTGTATGTATGACATCGTCTCCTAAACAAAAGATATCTTTGTCACACAATAATGAAACATCCTCTACTTTTGAACAAGAGAGTATATTGTTGAGACTCCTCCGAGATCATTTGATATCCCTCCCTCCAATAACATGAAAGAAATTCTACTATAGGAATTCATTATGTGCATATCATAGAGTTCATGGTCATGCTACTAATGAATGCAAAGATTTGAGTAATAAAATCCAACATCTTAAGGAGTTTGGTGCTCTTCCTTATGTGGGGGTACCTAATTCCTCTAATTGATATTGATTTTCACTCTAGCATGTTTCTCATCAATCATTTCATCTCATTCTTGTCTTGCACTAAGTGGGGGCAAGGGGTTATGTAGCCTTTTCCTCGTATGTCACTTGTTGTCTCTTTTGGCTTGTTGACCGCCTTCCATGTACATATAAGAGTAAGCTTGGGATGTGGACAACATGCCTTAAGTTGGCTTTCATGTGACATACTGAGTTATGCATTATGGGGGCAACCCCTTCCCTTCTCATGATGTATCTTATTGGAAACATATGACTCAACATAGGGCTTTCAGAATAAGCTTTCATGTCTTCTTCTACTCTAAAGCAATTGCTCACAGCAATGATGTTAGAAATCACTTTAAAGTGGGGGCATACATCGACACTCATGTTTCATTTTGCGATATTCTTTTTTCTTGCAATGTGTCCTTTTATTGGTGGTTTCATTGTGTTTGATTTCCTCTGAGAGCATGATATTTCTTTGAATTTTCCTCTCTTGGAGACATTAGGCACAATGTTCCCTAAGAAGAGACCTTGCACAAACTAAGAAAAACACATTCAAACATCCCTCTTTCTTGTTGCATTGCATTTTTATACCTTATAAAATTTATGGAGGTATGGCTTTAATATAGTTCCTTGGACCTCACCTAGTGGACAACTAGCTTCACTAGCCCTTGTGAGCATGTATTTTACTTTTGTACCTTATTAAAGTCATGGAGGTATGGTTGTGATATGGTTCCTTTGGGCTCACCTAGTGGACAACTAGCTTCACTAGCCCTTGTGAGCATGCATTTTGTTTGCATAGTGGACAATGCGTTCCACTTGTAAACCTTTTTTGGACAAACAGCCTAGAACCAATCCATAACACGTTGGACGGCCAGTCAAAGCTTGATCCATTGCATTTTTCCTTTCTTTTTTCTTTTTCCTTTTTATATCTTTGATGGTGTATGTTTGTCATATGGTTATGGCTTCATATATCATCCGCAAGTGCATTCATTTGTGCCTATGTTGGTTTTCCATAGGATATTGATCCTAGGGGCTTGGCCACCCTCTTTCTTATTGTCATCCTATCTTACTAACATTCGTACATTTGAACCCTTCTTGATTACATGGTTGACAAATTTTGTGTGAGTTTGAAGCAAGTTCATCCTCTCACTAAAGTGGGGGCTAAATGTAGTGTAGGAAAATGCATACCCTTGCATTTTCACACTTTTTTGGGCTCGCCTTGCTTTACGCATCCCTATTTATGTCTTAATTGGTCCTATTTTGCATCCAAAAGCCTAATAAACTATATCTTTTTATGGCTAATCCTGACAGACATCAAAGGATAAATGATAATTTAATGATTTTGGCTATGTGTCCCTAATTTTTGGGTCGAGACTAAGATGCCACCTAGGGTGTCTTTTTCCCCCAAAGGTCTTGGGACCTTGATTTCAAGTGTGCCTTAAATGGGCCCCTTTTTGGAGTATGTGCCTCGAGTTTCATTCCTCGGGACTAAGATGCCACCTAGGGCATCTTAGTCCCCCCTAGCTTATTTTCGGGATTTAATTTCAAATCTTGGCAATATTTAACCTCCTTTAATTAATGAATTCATATGTCGGTTTGTTGTGGTGTAAGGATATTAAGCATGGATAAGTATAATACAAGGTTCTTTCATTCATTTTCATCCAAGACTTTTGTGAGAGAATTCATCATAGCAATTTTGAGTTCACAAGAGCATTCAAGAGCAATTGATCAAGCATTTGGAGATATCATCAATATTCAAGCATCATATCAAGAATATTCTTGCATCATGTGTGTTTTTGAGCTAACATTTGTGATGTGGGGTTTTGATTCAAGCAAGTAATTCAAGTCAAGATCTATCAAGCATTCAAGCAATTCAAGATCTACATTCAAGCTGGCCACTTCACACAAGTTTGGAGATTTCATAACAAGGGTTTGGTGAGTTGCAACATAGCACTTTGTTCATTCATCATTTCCCTCCATTATTTCATTTCATTTCAAGGTTTAATTACCAATAAGGGGTTTGACCAAGGAAAACCCCCATTTACTAATAATGAACAAGTTTTTCCTCTCTTGAATGTTTGTGTTTGCAGATTTAGGTTGAAGAATTGAAGATCATTTGAAGTGCAAAGTTGCAAAGTTGTCATCTTCACGAAATCTCACCTATAGGCCAGATCTGGAAGTTGCAATACCAGAGATATGAGAAGAAGGAAGTGCAAACATCAATCCTCAATATCACATTTAGAGATTTCAAAAACTCAGAACGGGACTAAGTTGCCACCTAGGGCATCTTAGTCCTCCCAAGGGTATTTTTCAAAGATGCTTTCAAATCTGGTTTTGGCATCTGAAGATTCTATGTCTGTCCTGAAAAATAGCAGTGAGACTAAGAGAATAGTAAGGGCATCTTAGTCCTCCCTGACATATTTTGACAGCTTCTTTGCATTTCTAGAATCCTCGTCACATTTCTAGACTTCCTAAGTACACACATCCTAACTTGTTGCATAATTTCATCATTTACATTCATCATTTAGCTTGCATTACTAGGTTTTGTGAGTTGAATGTTAAATTTTCTTCTCCAAGCTATTGCTTGGTGGTGAACCCCTCAAAGCCCTGAAGAACCCCTCCTAGGTCTTCCTTATTGAGAATTGACTCACCCTTTGTGGTTGCCAATTAATCCAATTTGGGTTCCTAAGACATTATTGAATGACCTAAAGAGAATAGTGGGCACTCGACCCACCCCCTTCGCCCCCTCGCGCCCTCCCCCCACCACCCCTCACCTATTTTCTTTATGGTTCAAATATTAAAATGAATATACTCATTAATAGCATAGTAGTAATCTACTAGATCTAACAAGTTCTCAATAAAATAAAAACTATTCTAGATCAATGAATATTAATAGAAAGGTATAAGTGTCAAATATTCATGCCAGCTAATTAATAGTATTGTAGTAGTCTATTGGATCTACTAATCCAAATAAATTAAAAAATATTATTAATCATTGATTAGTGGTAGTAACTATAAGTTACCAAATGTCAAAGGCACATGCCAAATTTTATTAGAGACTAAGAGATCCACTTTGGATTTGATTAAGTACTTGGGATCATGTAGGAGATTTGATTAAGCACTTTAAAAATTGAAACTCTAACCCTAATTTCTAAACTCATTACAAACTTACAAGTAGAAAAATAATAAGTATTAAACATTTAACTATAGATTCATTTTTTATACATTAGTTTAGATCACAATCCATCCAATTTTATATAGTAAATCTTGATTCCTAATCATATCTTTTCACAAACCATTTAATTTTATGTTGGAAAGTAGTTGGTGGATTATATGGATATATGGATATCATATATTTTTGTTTACTTATACATGTAGAAGATAAAGAGGAATACGATTTTACAAGATAGTTATACACATGAAAGTTAGAATAAGTAGAATTGAAAACAATGTGATGAAACCTAAAAGGGTTCTAATTCCATGATGGAATTCTCTAGTGCTCTATTGTGGAGCTTGTCTCAAAAGAAGGTTTCTTTCACTTTTCACACAAATTAAACTTATCAACTTAATCCTCATTTTTTTAATTGAATAATACTCTCTAAATTTAGGGAAGGAACTCATTTAGAATAGAAGGATGTCTCTACTAAGGTTTTGGATAGGCTTGGTTAGTGTGTTCCTACTTACATCTCTACACTATCATTTTATCCCTTGTATCATATTATATTTTGAAATAGGAGAGATTAGAATTTGTTAATTTTTTTCTAACTCCTTCACCTTTAATATTACTTTATGGGTTTTATTTAATATTAACAACCACTCTCTTGGGTCTTTTATAATATTTATGCTTCCAAATGTTGTCAAAATATCTCTTCTCTACAAATGGATTATAGAGTCATTAACCAACACTTATTGGATGATGTGTGGCAATTTTAATATGGTCAATGATGGAACCTTGTAAAAAATCCAGCCTCTAGTTTTTTCCCTATTTTTTGAGCTTTTGAACTATTTTACTCATGGATAGGGCTTGTTAAATAACATTTCCTTGGGTTTCTTTTATACTAAAACCCTAGCATTCATGTTCCCCTTGCACTTTTGTTCTAATTTCTTTTTGACCCATTGTTGCCAGTTGTTAGTCATTTAAGTAACAACTTATGTGTTTTTTCTTCATCAATTTACCAACCCCTTCGACGTAAGGTTACCTATCAATCCATTACCTCCCTAATGCTTGGTTGAAATATTTTACAGAAACATCTAATGTCTATATTCCTTTATTAAAGGTGTGTTCCTATCATTCCCTAAGGCATGTCCCCCTTTTAAACACAACCTTAAGCATATGTGCTTGATTAATTCACTTGTTATGAGAACTCAACTTGCCCTAGACATGTGTCACTCCTTCAATGCATCACATTCATCCTTCACAATGCATTCTGTCTTCTATAGTTAAAATGCAATGATCAACACTTGTTGACATTATATTTTAGCGTGTTGCCTTAGTGCATTGTAGTTTCATAGTGAAAATGTGTCAGGCATAAGTAAGTGGGGGCTAGACAGGTGGTGATTTCTAGTTGCATCGTGTTCTTCCTTTGTAGTGAATTTCAAAAGGCAAGGCGAGGAAGTGTGTCACTCTAAGGATGTAGTGCATTGAGTCTTCACATCACATTTTTGTAAAAGTTTTTTCAAATAGAAAATATGATGTAAGGAGGGCTTGTGATAGTTGTTTATCTTTCTTTAAAGCAATTAGATCAATGGTCAAAATTCAAACTGGAATGACTAATTGGTGAATGATTTGTTTCATACATGTGAGCCATCATGTCACATTTAAGGTATATCTACTACTTTTCAAGAGCCATAAAACATCAAATTTCTTCAATTTTCGTCACAATTGCAATCACACTCAAGTTGTCTATCAAATGGAGCTCTGAGAAGGAAAAATTTGAGTGGATGAAGCTAGGGTTTCATTCAAAAATCTACATAAGTGGCCTAATCTATCTGTAATTGAAAAATTTGTTAGAATGATTGAATGGAAAGAATTGTAAAGGGTAAATTTGGGATTTTTAGGGTTGTTATTTTAAATTTAGAAAAGAAATTGCAAAACCCAAGTATTTTTAGAAACATTATATAAACCCTAGTTTCTCTTAAACCCTAGAATGAGTGATACAAGTGCAAGATCTAAGGCCCTCAAGAGATTCATGGAGGAGGACCTTATGAAGAAACTCCTCAGTTCACAAAAATGAAGGAAGCATGCTCAAGGTGTCAGGATTGTGACAAATAGATTACAAGATTTAGCTGCACAAATTGGTGATGTTATCACCCCTATGAATGGATGGACCATGTTTTAATATATGCATTCAAGAGGGGTCAGATGCCACAAAAAACTTCCAATTTGTGGACTTCAAACCTAGGAAAATTAGTTATTTCAAATATGTTTGTCAACGTAGACTTGGTAAAGGCTTTAGCAAGTTGCTATGATCCCAACATTGGAATGATCAAAAATAAGAAAGGAACACCTCTGCTTGAGATTTCAAGAGGACAAATAATTGAAACATTCAGATTGAATCCTTCAACTAGGGTTACTATTGATTTTAGTTCATTATGCAAAGAATATGAAAAGGATAAGCGTAGTTATAGGTTATTTTGGCTCCCAAAGAATAGAAGAAGGGATAATGAGAAAAAGAATGTGAGGTTTACTCCAAGGGAAGTTGAACCTTTCAATTGTGATGAATTTAAGGACTATTTTTTAACACCTACTATGCCTTGTGTCAGCTTCTTGGAAAAGATTATGATTTGAGAATGCCCATCTTTATGATGATGTTGACAACAAACATCCAACACAAGGATGTGAATAGGAGTTTTTACTTTGCTACATTTATTGTAGAAGGCATTCACAAACAATTGATAACCTTGAAAGATCCCAAGGTTGGTCTCTATTTCAGATAGCATTATTTATTTTTTCATATGATTATGTTTAGTAGAGAGAAAACACGGAAAAAATTATTAGCATTGTAATAACTCAAATTTCTTGACTTTTGAGAATTTCCTTGTAACAATTATATTGGGAAACTTAGGATGCAAACTAGAAAGGAGAATTTCCATGACTATAATGAAGTTGGTGTACCGTCATAATTTTTTTCCCATGACGATTTCACCTTATGTTTGGTCCCCCCTTAAATTATTGGACCTAATTGAGTATTTAATTTCCTAAATTATGCATCCTATGGCCCATTTTTGATAATTTCTAAGGAATTGCAAGCGAGAACCAATTGCATTTAACTATCCTGAAAAATAGGTCCAAGAATCTCATTCCTTGGGCACGAGTGTCCTATTTTCCCTCCAAATTGAAATATGTTGTTGTAAAAAATTTAATATTTGAATTTCAACTATCTAAGTTGGCCATTAGAATTTAATTTTCAAGAAATTGAATAAATGCATATGAATACCTAGTTGTTGCATAATTTCAAATCTGTCTAGCAATAAGCAAAAAAATATTGGAAAAATTATGATCAAGAGCACTATTGTGCAAGTCAAGAGCAACATTTTAGAGCTTCAATGCAGCAATTCAAGATCCTAACATCAAGTCCAATTCTATGTGAGTTTGTGTGTTTTCATTTTATCATTATTTTGTGAAGGCTAACACTTTTGTAGGTCGCCAAAGCATTCAAGAATTCAAGAAAATCAAGAAAGAAAGATCAAGACCTTGAGGTGATGTGTATGAATTCAATCCTTCAAGGAAGCCATTGAAGGGTGGTGAGTTGCAAAACTTTTTTATTTCATTATTATTTCCTATCCATTATCATTTTATCATTGGCATTGCCATTGTATAAGTGGAAACACTTACATAAGGTTTGATTGAGGTAGGCTCCTAAAATAGCCCAACATTTCCTCTCTTTGTGAATGTGTAGATCTCAGGTTTGGAGAAGATTGAATTGATTTTGAAGGAAAATTATTCATTGATGCATTTGAAGACCTACATCTTGTCAAGCTATGGAAACTCAGTTGCAAAAATACTCGACAGTGTTTCAGCAGATCCAAAGGTAGAATTCTAAAGCTCAAATATGACATTAGGGGACCCCAAAAACATATTCAAAAAATCTTACAAGGACACTCACACCCAAAATTTGAATCACAAGTGCATAGTGTCCTTCTCTACTCATTTATGTTTTTTGAATTTATCTATGAGCTTCTATACTTTCTATATTTTCATCAAAATAGCGAATTTCACTATTAGCCTAGTTAGATCATTTCATTTCATCATTAGGACATTTCTAGATTTGGTTAAGGGTTGGTTGACTCACCTATCAGGTTTTTAATTCGATCTCATACCTTGTCCAACTACATCAAACCCTCATTCCATCCTTTTATTTCCAATTCATCCTATTTCTGGTTATATCCATATCCCTTCAATTAAATGAACATTTGGGGAAGGTGTCAAACCATAAGGTGAAAATTAAAATGTTTCTATTTCCCATCATTTTTTTTTTATTAGACTACAGGAATCGGGTAGCACGACCCCCTATAAACTATAGTGCACCTGGTAAAAATTTTAATGTGACCGGCAGTGCTGGTGCAACACACCCTTCGATACCACAGGGGTGGGGGAGACTAGACCTCGTGACCAACCTCCTGCAACAGGAAAGATTTAGCCAACCGAGCTAGGGCCCCAACCCCTTCCATTTCCCATCATTCAAGTTGCTAAGACCCTAATAATATGATGTTGAAAAGGGAGTTGCACATAATTGGGGAGATTGGTATCTATATACCAACTATAATATTCAGAATTTATGACACCCTAGTGCAAACCCATTGTTTGCCTATTTATGTAACTAACAAGTTAGCTTTCATGGAGATAATGTGGAAGTTATATGAAGAAGGTAAGGATAATTTCATACTAATTAAGGGATCATTCATCCCTGGATACATGAAGTTTTCCCATTTTGTTGTGTTTACAAAAAAGGGTTTGGAAAAAAATTCTACTAATTTAAAAAATCTTGGTATGAGAGTGCAACAAGCAAGGAATTGTGACCCTAAGGGTTTCATTAGCAAGGAAAGGACTAGAAGGGGTAGGTCCCCTACTACCATCATTTTCATGTGTATGAGGACTTGATCAAGAATTTGAATGCTGATCATGAAGTGAAACAAAGGAAGTAGAATTGGATTTTCATAACATAATTTGAAGAAAAAAGAATACAAGTGAATTTTATATGTTAGCCCATTTTTCTCAGTACACCAATCCTTTAGAGAAGGAAGAGAGGATGTTGGATGCTTACCAGGATGGATCTTTCCTAAATATGGTGACATTGGATGAAGAAGAATCCAAGAATAGGAGAGAAGAACATCTAGCTCAACAAAAGAAATAACAAACAAAATCATCATCCCATGTTGCCTCCATCCAACCTTTACAGATTCACGGTCAACCATTGGTTGAGTATTCAAAGCAGCCAAAGGAAATGGAGACAATGCAAGAAGAGTCTTCCAAACACATCCCTGGTGATGAGGAAGTGAATCAATGCTTCCCATCTCCTCAAGTTCATCAAGAGGGAGAGGAATATATGCCCGAGAATAGGAAGATTATAGAATTTTATGATGATAAGAATGTTCCTGATGATATAAGATACAAGGCCTACCTTGAATTCATGGATGATGATTATTTTATTGAAAAAAAATATTTCAAGTTCATAATTTAAGGAAAATGAACTCAAAGAAAATATTGAAAAGGCTAAAGAAGGAGTTGATCCATCACAACATGAGGAGATTACTCAAAAAGCAATCCAAGAGATGGATTACAAAACCTCTAATATCACTCCTATAGAAGGAAGGAGGATGGTAAAATAAAGTAGCATTCTTTTGTTTCTTGGTTTCCATCTAACATCTGCAATTGCTTTGGATACTATAGACACTAGGATGAAGAAGCTTTTACTTTTGAGGAGCAAGTGGATAATGTCCTTTTTGGGTATGATTTCAGTGCTAATTTGCACACTTTGGCTATTTGGGAAATGGTTCCCACAACTAATAAGCCAAGGTAAATCAGGTTAGTGGGAGACCTTATAGGGAATGTGATTCTTAAAAGAGCTTCTAAAATCTCTACTAAGCAAGCAACAAAATTAGTGGTACACACTACAATGCTTAAAGTAGATACTACTGAAGTAACACAAGAATCTTATGATGCTTTACATAAAAAATTGTCAAATTTCAAGGTGAGTACAACAAAATGGTTACAAGATTGCCACCTCCACAACTAGTTGTTCCTCAAATTTTAGCCCCTCTTGCATCTTCATCAGAAAAATTTATAACTCAGGATAGAGAGACTTTGTCTCTAATGATACAAAAGTTAAAGGAGGAGTTGAAACAAAGAAAGGAGAGGGAGAAGAAATCAAAGGAGGAGGCTATCAAAATTGCAACTGACATAGTTGATGACCTTCTTGGTCATATACTTGCATGCGTTTTGCGCAAGATAAAAGGGGCTTACATAGCATTTGATGGATTAAATAAAGCTTATGCAAACCATTAGGAAATTCATAAAGGTTTCTAGGAGGTTTTGATAAAATGGAGCCTAAGGTAAAATACTATAAAAGAGATGATTAAGGTGACAAAAGTCTGCAAAATACCAAAAGAATTGGTCTTAAGTTCTTGAGAGAATTGAGCTATTAGGTGGTGCAGGAGCACCTTTTTCACAGAATGCCTTCAAAAGGAAAAAATTCAAATTTTCAATTTTCAATTGTAAAACCTTGTGAAAAGTTCATGTAATAGTCAACTCCTATGTATTTGAGTCATTTAGAGGTTTCTAGGAGGTCAAAATATTGAAAAAAGCAAAATTTGAAAAATTGCTAAAGTTGTCAATAAAGCAAAAATGCAAAAAAAAAGCAAAAATTAGAAGATGAAGAGTCTTTGTAGAGAAATTCAAGGGATAGGTTGATGAAGGAAGTTGAAAAGGTATTTATTAGTTTGAAAACATCTTTAAAAATATTTTAAGGCGAGCAAGTAATCAATCTTTGTAATCTTGAAGAAATTCATTCAATAAAAGTACCCTATTTTAATAGTTTTCAGAGTTCTCTATGTTCTTCATTAACTTGTACGGGCTGTACTACAGTATAGGGATTTAAATCTTTTTTTTCTTGATATATCATAGAGTTAGCATCCTTTTGAATCCATTTGGGAGTGATTTGATCAAGTAGAACATTTGTTTGAAAGCATTTTTTGTAATTAAGTTAGAAACGCTTAAACAAGGGTTTTGAGAGTCACATAAGAAAATGAAGCCTACTTCATTGAATTAGGCCTTGTAGATCAGTGGATTAGAGTTAGTTAGGATGTGTTATGTTGTTTGAGTGTTGATTTGTGCAGGGGAAGGCAAGATTACAATTTGAATGATCAATGTCCTACAAAAAAATAGTGATTTCTTTATAAAATTGAATGGCTCCAAGGTGCTAAATGATGTAAAGGTATGCATGAAGGATGAGAGGTGCTTTTTATAGTTGGAGAAGGCCTATGCAAATGTGTTTGAAGAATTTTCTAAGTGGCAGGAGGTTTGAATTTGTATATTTTAATAAACCCTCATTTGTAGAGCTTGTTTTGATGCATTGAATAAGGGTTTTATAGAACAATGTTAATTTGAGCCCTTCTACTTCTAAAAGTTGTTGAATCTTGTGTTATGAGACTTGATAAAGGACTATTTAAATATTTTTGGTGTTTAGATGGTGATTTAAGACTACTTCATTTGGAAATTAGGGCTAATTGATGAGTTTTGGTAGCATATAGTCTAAAAATCTGGTAATTCCTTTAAAGCAATCTACTGCAAGCTCTTGATATGTTATGATATGTCACATTGGGCTCCTAAAGGTACAATCGGTTTGAGTTATTCAATATAGTTTGGAAGGAATATCCGATTTAGGGTTTGAAAAACTGTTATTTAAACAATGATTTGAATGTTAGAGTTTGATTTAATTTTGCCTTATTGATTTTGTTAAAGGTGACTAAATGTTTGGAAAGGGTTTTGAAGGAAAATATGTTGTTTTTGGATGATTGAGCAATAAGAACCTATTGTGGAAAATGGTGCTTTGGCTGCAAAAGGTAATGGGTCTAATAATACAATGTTATGTGAATGTGTTCTTAGTTTTTTCAGTTAAATTGATGAGGATTACAATGATGTGAAGGTCTGGTGTTAGTTTGAAAGAAAGAATGTATGATTAGTTGTCTATTTTCTAGAGGAAAAGAGTTGTATTGAAGGGTGAAAGAATGGATAGTGAAAGAGATAAATGGTTTAGGTTTTGTGTTGATACAATCATATGATGCTGGTTAGGTTGCATTTTGTATCTGATAATTATGTTTTTTACTAATTTTGAGAAACTAATGGCTGAAAGCCTTGTGAATGGATACAAAATTTTGATGAATAGATGAGTGAATTTGGTGTAATGTATAGTGTATTTTGGGTGATTGTTCAATTTGATCTTCTCAGTTGAGTTTGGATCAGAAGTGATTGGAAAAAACTGTGGTTTCAAATTATTCTTGTAATGGATCTGAATTAAATCTTAGAAATGGCTTCCTCGGTTCATCGTAAAGTGTCAATCCGAGAACGTAGGCTTTTGAACCGTGTTGTGGCAGTATGCCGAAGGGTTGCAATCAATAAACTAAGGGTTGATGGATGCAAACTAAGAATTTATGACACACTTTTCAATCTGAAATTCTTTCTTAAATTATTTCCTGCCGACTTCAGGCAACCCATCTATTTTTTATTAAACTTGAATAACACAAACTCAATATATTATAATATACAAATATTAACAACAACTATCACAATAGTAAGAGAAATAATTTGGGCTCGCCAGTATAAAAAGAGTGCATGTACAAATAAAAAGGTTTAATTACTTATAGGGAGGTTGGAGGTGACATGAAGATGTAATGCCATTGTGAGGATGGAACACGAGTGGAAAGACCCTCGTAAGAGAATAATAGAATGCAATAGGAATCTTTTACATAATGAAATACAACATAGTATGAAATGAGAGACACGGTGGATTAACCTACAACTAAAACACACCCCCTTTACTCCCTTAGACCACAAATTATAATTCCACAAAGAATTCATTGTAACTCTTTTAATTTCACATCAATCACACAAGTTGTATTGTTAAGGATGTTTAATATTGAACATAAATTAATTGATTTCAACACACCTAACAAATAATATGTATTTAAAGAGGGCGCAGTCCGAGCCCAGCTTGGTTAAGGTGTTCCCCGCCGCGGTCGTAATTCATGGGTTTGACTTCCTCTCAGCCCTTCCGTGGCACCTAAGCACTCGCCAAGATCGGCCGGCCACGGTAAAAGTTTTCATCGCGCGGGGGTTATATGGGGCCGGCTGCACCCGGACTCTCTGCTAACAAATATGTATTTAAAAGAAATGAAATTGCATGAGAGATGAAAGATCTAAACTAATAAACCATAAAAACAATCTCACCAAGCTTCCCGAGAGGGGGCCCTTCCTCTGGTCCATAGGGTGAGCACAACAAAATGTTTACGCTATTTCAAACCACGATCAACGCATCCAATAATTGACACAATAATATCATCAACTAAGAGTCTTATGGAGATTCTATATATTTATTTTAACTCAAAAAACACATATATATAAGCGTAAATGTTCATCGGTCACCACCAAGTAAAACGATAAAAGAGACATAGTTTGTTATGGCCGATGACCAACAAACTAGAGGATTATAGTTTTTGGGTTGGATGTAGGCCAAAAACCAAAGATAATTTAAAACAACTAGTTTGAAATAGGAATAAAAAAAAAGCAGGTAGACTTCTTTCACACGTAGTCCTCGTTTCCAATATCATGTTGTTCAAGATTTGTCATTCACAAAGTCAATTCCCTTTTCCACATTTAGTTCCTTTAGCAAACCATCCAAAATACATTATTACCTCAATAATTTTAGCATTTTGAAAGTATTCCCTCCTTTTTGAAAACATATCAAATGTTCTCTATTTCCCTAACAATTAATGGCAAGGACTTAGGAGAAAGTTAAAATGGGAAGGAAATAAAGGAAAAAGGATATAAAATTTGAACACATTTGGCACCCATCATTTCCCCCCCAGCTTAAGTAATTTTCATGTCCTTATGCAACCGGTGAATACAAACCAGGTGAATGAACTTACACCAGCTACCTGACTTGGCCCTATTGTCGCCCCTTCAACCTTATCTCCCCATTGGTTACCTGTTGCAACCAGTAGCTGAGTCCTCAATTGCTGATTTTTCTTTTGTAAATTTGCAATGATTTGGCAGAGTTGACCAAATGGAATGAATGGCTACTTGAGAAATCTGACTTTGGAGCTTCATTAGGAACAACAACAAGAGCCTTTAGTGCCTCTGAATCCGTAGCAAGTTCATTTTTTTTCTGGGATGGAGTAGGGTCTTCTTTCATACTTCCAGCTTCGTTAATACCCTTGTTTTGACAAAGATTTGTATCATCCTGATTACAGTTCTCTTCCCCCATACTATGTTCATCATCATTCAGAGTTTCCTCATGTTGTATTTTTGTTTCAGGAAGAGTGTCATCACCTACTCCATAAGACTTTTCTATATTGGCCTTAAGGGCTTCATTCCTCCATATATCCTCAAAGTTCTCCTCACCTTCAATTGTTTGGTCAACACTTTGTGGTTTCAAACTAGGGGACTTATCATCAAGAGATTTTTTTGTCAATGTAGGGTCCTCAGTCTCTTTAGAAGGAAGAGTCTCTTTTTGGGGTTTCACAACTTGTTGTGCCTTTTTATGTCGATTCTGACATCTAAGCTCCCTAGCTTCTTTTCCAACTCTTTTACCAGAGGATTTTGTCCCTATAATTTCCACATCAATCAGTCTTAGGGATAGGGATAAGCTTTTGCTTCTTTTTTAGAACCCTAATTATGACCCAACCCTAATTTTGAATAGTTGTTTAGCTGAATATGAAACTGGCCCTAAAATTTGTATTGTCATATTGATATGAATGTTCAACTAAATGTGAAACCTAATTGTCATAATGACCAGCCCTAAAATTCTATATTGTAGACTTGTTTGTAGTTTATCTGGATATAAAAATAGTTGCTTTGATTAGTTGTTAAAATTAATTATTTCAATGGACTAATGTTATTCGTGATTTTGGAGTGTCACAGGGCAGTTATGCACTCTCACTGAAAAGAGAGAGATTATCATTAGGAAGGGGAGTCTAGCCATCTAAGGGCACTATGCGTGAGAGTAGCACACATGAGCACAAAGTTTTATTCCCGGGTTGCATACTGCATTAGGAAGGGTACATTGAACTATCTTAATTATTTAATTATTAACTCAATAAGAAGTTAAAGTTATTAACTATTAATAATTTTATATTTATACTTATGTGAGCAAGTAAATAGAAAATATATAAATATATAAAAAAAAAAGAAAGAAGGAAAATATATATAATCAAAATAAAATATAATAATTCAAAATATTCATCCCTTTTTTAATTGAAAGGTATGATAAAAAAGTTATGGTGGGACCCATGCCCTTTTACAAAAGAAAACATAAAAAAAACCAAACAAAAATAATCAGCTTGAAGTGGGACCCACAAGCTAGGAGGAAATTGTGTTAGAAAAAAAAACAATATAAGGCATACCTTTAAAGGTATGTAGACTCATACTTGTCTTCCCCAAAGCAAAAGAAAACAAGAAGGAGAAGACAACACATAAAGTTGCACACAACTGCCAATAAGGATAAAGAAGTTTTAAAACAATCAAGTAACACCTAACTCTTAAAAAAAAAAGGCCCCCATTTCCCACGTAGCAAAGGAAGGAGGTGTATGTGGTAATAAAATAAGGAAGAAGAAGACCATTAAGCGGGGGGGAGAAGAGGGGAGAAGGAAGAGGGGCTGCATACAAGAAGGAGAGGTAAAGATCCCAACAATCTTATCTCACAGGTATGAAATTGTGTTAGATCCTTCTGACCAAGCATTGACTCTTATGAAAGCAAGGTCAACATATATAATAATTAGTGAAAGTGGAGAATTGGCTTGAATCTTCTACACCTTCATATTGAGCATTGCTTTTCCTAATTTTCTACAATTTCATACATATTGGATGACTGATTTTCAGATTGCTCAAGTGGGTAATTACTCTTAATTATTAGGAAAATTTATAGCTGCTCAAAAATTTAGGTATGGAAAAGAAGTAAAATTTAGATTGCCTAAGGAAAGTGACTTCCCTCTTATTAGGAAAAATTGGGTTAAACCCCAAACCAAGTATAATGGGAAACTATTATGTGATAAAGGAAACTGTTGATTGGGCACAATTTACTGGTAATCAGATGTTTATTTGATGCAAATAATGATGAAAGTACTTCCTTATGACTATTGTAGTACTATACAACAGCCATGAGAAGGTGCTTCATCAACCTCATATTATTTGATTACATGTTTAGTGATTCCATGTTGCAAATTAAGCTTATGACCAGTCAGATTATGCTATGGGTAAATAAAATTTGCTTACTGCTTACTACCCTTGCTAATGCTAAATTATGTAGATAAGGCTGAGATTAAAGTACTGCATCGTATGTTAGTAACTCCACCCTAAGGGTTCTACTGGATAAGATTCTATTTTGCTTTAGCCATAAAAATAGGGGGTGCATTACTAGCACTTTGTCCTAAAACTTGTGCATTCCTCAACAATCAAAATGTGGCCTCTATAGCAGCCAACGTATAAAAGGTTTTCTAAATCCTATTTGAAGACTTTTATAGTCATTATGTGACTCTATCAATAACTATAGTTTTGTGGAGCAAGTCCAATACTATATCTTAAGTAATGATGAATTTCCATACTCGTGGATTCTGTGAAACAAATAAGTACCTAAATATGAATTCATTTCATTAATTCCCATTGTGGAATTGTAGCAAATATTAAAGAAAAACTAATAAACAATCTGAGTCCCTTGTTGGAGAAACCTCTGATTTATGATTTGGTCAAGAACCTTAACTGCAATCTCAAGTTATGAGCTCCAAACAACTCCATTTGGGTTCCTAGGGAAGAAGGATAGCAAAGTATTGAGGGTTCCAAATAACATCTAATTAATGGACAATCAGATTCCCTCAATGTTTGTAACTTAGAAGAGGCCCCCTTCATGCTATTCATTGAGTCCCATACTTCTTTGTGTTTTATTGGGTAGTTGTTACATTTGGCCAAAGATTTTTATTCAAATAAGAGAGCGTTGTTTGAATTAAAATGAGTCACCTCAAGAAGTAAAGGACATATGCCTCGATATTTTATCTTGGGGCATTAATAGGTTACATATGTTAGTTACTCCATAGCTGTACATATTTCACACTTGATGGCCACGGATTTCTAGACTCTTCGTGATGGATTGGGCTCCCTTCGTAGGGTAGCACGGGGAAGCTTATGGCTTTGTGGCATGGCAGAAATCATCCCGGTGATGCTCTCTCTCTCTCTCTCTCCCTTCCACTTCAAGATAATGCAACAAATGGTATAGATTCAATAATGCAAATGATGTTATGATATTTATTTTGTGTCATATTTATTTAGATGAGTAAA